>JARHVA010003988.1:1077500-1307500 GCA_037957365.1 Torreya grandis | reverse complement strand
GTGTGTTTGGTCAAGTGTTATATTATCTTAAGATGTTATGGAAACTGAATACAAGGATTCATTAGGATATCCTAAATTATGATATATAATTATTCACCTAACCATTTGAGATTTTAAACCTACAATATTATATTTCAAAACATCCATTTCATCCAAGGGGAAGATTTAAGCATCAATAGGTCCACCCTAAGATAAATATTTCCACTCCTTCGCTCTTTCCTTTGTTTTCTTACTAAAGTATACATTGTTTTGTTTATTATGTTGTGGATCTATGTGTGTGTTGTTTTTTAAGGATTGATCTATATCCAACAATTTTGTGTAAACATAATTTTTTTTAGAATTTCCATAAATTGCTTTAGGTTGCATATACCCCATTAGGTTAACCATTTCACCTTACCCATGTACAAAATTTATAACCCCTATTTTGATTTATTTTATACTCATTTACAACCATATACTCTACTTTCATCTTTACAACCATAATTACAAACATGTACCCTTGTCAAGGTCTAATGAGAGTTACATCCTTTTGTAAGGGCCTAAATTTGGAACCCTTTCCTTTTGAACTTTTATTATAATTATACCTCAGATAGATCTAAAAAAATATTGGTATTTAGTCAATCATCCAAGTACATGAAGGTGTTATTCAAGTGACCTTATTTTAGTCAAAATTTATTGATAAAAATAATATTTTTAGGTAATTTTATCTAGTGCATATATTATCATACACTCGACATGAATCTTATCCCTCCTTTGATTAGATCTATTACATATTTGACTTAAATATTATTACAAAAATATTCCAAACCAACATACATTATAAAATTCTAATTGTATCAGCTAACTCGATACCTTTTTATCTATCTATCTATCTAAGAATGTCTCAATTCATTGTCTCACACTCATCATAACCTTGGTCTATATATTTACACATATTTTATGGGACCCACATTCACAAATCCATGTGTTAATGTGCTCTGACCATGTAAAATATTGGGTGGACTACTAGATATGATGCCAACACTAGCCATTGGCATGTTAATAGTTATTATTTACATTCTAATGATTCAAATAAAAAAGGAATTTGGAGCATTTATTTTTCTATCCATTTCCACCAAACATCATTACCAATAAGATAGTCGTGCCAACCTCTAACATCCTTGATATCTTAACAATAGTTATCACTTCCCTTATAATGTGTGTGTGTGTGTGTGTGTGTGTGTGTGTGTGTGTGTGTGTGTGTGTGTGTGTGTGTGTGTGTCTATATATATATATATATATATATATATATATATATATATATATATAAACATAAGGTATTATATTATCAGACAAATAGAGACTCAACATTAATAGTGAGCCTTGAGAAAACATGGATTGAGAGATCGATGCCATTGTAAGCCAATTTGTAGTTGATTACATACACAATTTTAATGTATATTTCTTGACCTAAACATATTTATTACATACACACATTATATATCATTTAATCTATTTCTCCTTATTCACCATTACTAAATAGAAATTAAATTTCTTATATATAGTTGCATTGTATAGCTTTCATGTCAATAGATGCATGAAGATGCATGTTGATAAGGATACAAAGAGGTAGATAGGGTGTAAAATAAAGATATGTGTATGAGTCAACTTTGATTCATGGTGTACACAGAGGATAAATGGTGGTGTGTTTCATGTTTTCCTTACATAGGGGCTCAAATTTGAAAGGCATTTAAATGTCACAAGATCCATGAACTGTCAAACGTCAAATTTAGGATCCAATGATATTTTTATGTGATAAATATTACTAAATTATGAATTCATTATTTTTGGAGACTTAGTGTGTGAAATTGGTCTATATATATGAGATCGAAACTTGAACAAAATGGAGAATCAATATTTGAACACATCTTAAAATAGTCAATTCACTATTAATTAATATAAATTAAATTTACACTAAGGTTTTTTATTTATTCTTTTTGAATATCTTTGCACATTCACTTGTATATCCATAACTCACTTATCCCCTACACACCATGGTTTTTCAAATCCCTTCCAATGACCTTTATAATCAACATTGAAGGTATTATACGACCCTTCAAGGTATCTCCTAAAAGATACCTTGAAATAAAATTCCAATCATGTGCATCTTTAAAGTATCTACGAGGATAACCCTTAAAGGTACCAAAATACCCTTCAAGGTATCTCTTAGAAGATACCTTTAAGGGAATTATAGTACCTTCAAGGGTAACTTGAAGGTATCTCTTAGGAGATACATTTCAAACATGCATAAGGGTATCCTTAATGGTATTACAAGGCCCTTTAAGGTATTTCCTAGGAGATACCTTGAAATAAAATTCCAATACTATGCATGTTCAAGGTATCTACTAGGAGACCCATTTAATTTACTACAAGACCATTCAAGGTATCTCCTAGGGCATACCTTGAAGGGCCTTGTGGTACCTTCAATGGTACCATAATTCATGTTTAAAAGGTATTTCCTTAAAGGGGACCATAATGCATGTTTTAAAGGTGTCTCTTATGAGATACCTTGAAATAAAATTACATTCATGTATATGTTTAAGATATCTAATAGGAAAACCCTTTGAAGGCACTACAAAACCCTTTAAGGTATTTACTATAAGATACCTTCAAGGGCATTGTAGTATCTTCAAGGGTACTCTAAAGGTATATCCTAAGAGATACCTTTCAAACATGAATAAGAATACCCTTGATTGTATTACAAGGACCTTCAAGATATCTCCTAAGATATTCCTCGAAATAAAATTCAAATCATGTGCATATTCAAGGTATCTACTAGGAGACCTCTTGAAGGTATTACAAGACCCTTCAAGGTATCTTCTATGAGATACATTGAAGGGCCTTGAAGTATATTAAAGGGTATCCTAATTCATATTTGAAAGGAATTTCATAGGATATACCTTTATAACATTCATTAGGATACCTTTGAAGGTACCAAAAGGCCTTTAAATATATGTCCTAGGAGACACTTTGAAAGAAAATTATTATCATGTGCATGTTCAAGGTATCTACTAGGATAACCCTTAAAGGTACTATATTACCCTTCATATTATATCATAGAAGATACCTTAAATGGAATTATAGTACCTTCAAGGTTACATTTAAGGTATATCCTATGAGATACCTTTCAAACATGCATAATGGTACCTTTGAAGGTATTATAAGGCCCTTTAAGATATCTCCTAGAATATACCTTGAAATAAAATTTCAATCATGTGAAAGTTTAAGGTATCTACTAGAATATCCCTTGAAGGTATTACAAGTCCCTTAAAGGTATCACCTAAGATATACCTTAAAATAAAATTATAATTGTGTGCATCTTCAAGGTATTTAAGTAGAGGTTCCTAGAATTTCTCTAGAACATGTTAATTATAGGGATAACTTTGTGCAAAGAGAAGTGGAAAATAATCATAATAGCATGAGTGAGTTTAAAAAATCTTCAATTTTATACACAATAACAAATATACATATAAACTAACATGGAGTTAACATCTTTAAATTATATACATCATAATATAATATAGAACATGATAAAACAAAATGGAGTAAACATTATGCACTAAGCATATGAAAATAAATATTAGGAAAACCATAAAAAAACTAGTACATTAATCTCTATCACACATCAAAACCATATTTCATTACATAAGATATGTGTGTGTGTGTGTGTGTGTGTGTGTGTGTGTGTGTGTGTGTGTGTGTGTGTGTGTGTGTGTGTGTGTGTGTGTATTTTACTTTATAATCCAAGAAATAGATATAAAAATTCCAAGACTCTTTCCTTTTGTATGTCAAAAGGCTGAAATGTGAAGAGATGAAGCCATGTAAAAAGATGTGTGTGTGTGTGTGTGTGTGTGTGTGTGTGTGTGTGTGTGTGTGTGTGTGTGTGTGTGTGTGTGTGTATTTTACTTTATAATCGAAGAAATAGATATAAAAATTCCAAGACTCTTTCCTTTTGTATGTCAAAAGGCTAAAATGTGAAGAGAATGTGTGTGTGTGTGTGTGTGTGTGTGTGTGTGTGTGTGTGTGTGTGTGTGTGTGTGTGTGTGTGTGTGTGTGTGTGTGTGTGTGTGTGTGTATTTTACTTTATAATCGAAGAAATAGATATAAAAATTCCAAGACTCTTTCCTTTTGTATGTCAAAAGGCTGAAATGTGAAGAGACAAAGCCATGCAAATAAAATGAACTATACTTGAGATCTTTATATTCAATTTAGCATTTAGCACAAATTCATAACCCTATGACAAATAATTTAACTTAAAACAAGAAGAATCATTGAAATTCAAGATGACTATCTGTAATTGAGAGGTAACATGGACATTCAACAAAACTATACAAACAATATTTTGAAAATTCCTTAGTTGTATTGAATGCTCCTAGTATACAATTGCTCAAAAACTCTCCTTTAAAAATGGTAATCATTTTCCTATTTATAGGAAACATAAGTGGTTAACTAGTTAACTTTCAAAACATCCACAGAAAGATAAGGATAGTTGTCCTTGATATAAAGATAAAATGTGGATGGTCACATGTCAACTTGACAAGAAAGAGTATATGCTAATAGACTAGCATAAACTTTACAAAAAGAATATTCTTTTATGAATTTCATTGGTGGGTCCTTTAATTAGCCTTGTCTGAGGAAGTCTTTCACCTTAGTGTATTTATCCTTAATTAGTTCAAAATCCATGATAGGCTTCATTAGACAATCCTCTTCTTGATCTACTAACTTGTAAAATTCATTATCAACCTAAGATACAAGTTCCTTGACACATTTTGCTTCTATAATTTTCTTCCCTATATAAATAATGATATCTAAGATCTTCTAGTTGTCCTTGACTAAATGACCTTTATTGTCTCCAATGCCTTAGATGTGAACACCAACCTTTTGATTGAATTCTTCATCACTAATTAGGCCTATAGTAGTGGTTTGATAAGGGTTATCTAATAGATTTCCTAGAAGTTTCTCAATCTGGATTACCAAGCCTATGTCTCCCTTGATGAAGGCATTGGCATCATTGCTCCAGGTGGTTAAATCCTCTTGTTTAACTATCAAACTTCCATGAGGATGTCCATATATCTAAGTTTGATAATCTTAAAGTCCAAGTTTGGTTTTATCTTATGTACCTTGATGAGCTCCTCCATCTGAGCTTGAGAATTCCTCCATTAAGTGATTATGGCTTGTGCTATCTCAGTTTGATGGTTTATAGCACTCAATCTAATCTTGATTCTTTTCAAATTCTCAAATGTATCCATGAAAGAATTATTTATCACTTGTAATACATCCTTGATAATTGAAAGGAGGACTTGAGCTTCTAAATCTTGTTTTTCTTTCTCCAAGTTGAGAATCTTCTATTTCATTCCTTGAACTCCAGCCAAGGTCATTGTTAACTGAGCCAATACCATACTAGCTACATCTTCTTAAAATATAGGATGCTCCCTTGTTGCCTACACTAGCATAGGATTTAATCCTACAAATGGTTCCACCTTCTAAAAGTGAACTCTTCAGTACCAAAAGTAACCTTCTTGGTCACTACAATCTCAAGATTTGATGTATCTATATTGAAATGAATCAAAGGGTTAGACTCCTTTACCTATGACTATTCAGGAATCTCTACATTTGAACTCCTAGAGTCTCTTGAGGTGTTAATCCCTTAGATTTCCTTATTTCCAAGGATATGGATCCTTATTTCCACTTGTCTATTTAGAATATATTAAATCCAAGGCTTGACATTATCCTAAACATCCATGTCAACTCAAGTTAAAGCCAATGAAAGAGAAAGAGATGGAATTTTTTGTAACTTCCCATAAACAAACCAATCAGGAATAACTAGTCCATAAATAGGATTATCATCACTAAAGAGGTTAATTTCACTAGTAGGGTGAGTGAAAATTAACCTAGGCCTCTTTCTTGAGGCCAAAGGAACTAAGGCCAATTCTATCTATCTCTTTCCTCCATCCAATAGAACTAATTCTTTACTTGCTTCCTTAGATGGATCCTCTTTCTTATGAAAAACATAGGAAGCTATGATGTTTATAAGGGAACTTTCCACTAGTTCTCTAGTATTCAAATAAATCATGCTAATAACCTCTATTAGCATAAAAGGCCTTGGTGGGGATGCCTAAATTTGGGGACCTTCACTAGGTCTATTCTCTATGCTAGATTCTTGAATCACATCTTTACCTTTTCCTTTTACATCCTCGGGTTGCCCCACCTTGGGTGACTTTGTTGATTCTCTCTATTGAGGCTCAAAAGATTGTCTTCTAATAGGTGGATCTTGATGTGGAGTCCTAGATGGTCCTAGAAATAAGTGATAATGCAAGGGATGTAGTTTCCATATTTTTCCTAAAGGGTTGTTATCTCTGACTATCCTATGTTCTAATTTGATGTTGTAGTTTTTAGACTTGGACAATTCTTCTTAAAAGTTCCTTGCCTTTGTGTAAATACCATCTCCCACACTTTTTTTATGTCTTTACTTAGTCTTTGGGACTTTTTTATCTTGAATATGGTTAGCCACTCTATCATTTGGATCCCATATCTTAAGGTCATCTAGTTAAGAATCAAAAGAGTTCCTATGTACCACCATGATCTCTAGATATTTCCAATCCTTGATTAAAATTCTAAGAATGTCCAATGGAAAGGGATTAACCTAAGATTTTTTATTCTTCTTACATATCTAATCTATTCCCTAGATGATTTGATACATAATTTCCTACTCTGTAAGCTTACTGGGAACATATATAGGCAATCTATATGGTTAAACCGTTATTCCTTCTACACTTATTATAGTGCAATCTGGATACAACAACACATCCCCCATGTTCTCCACTTGTATTTTGATTACAGGATGAATATTGAGCATCGAGATACTAGTGATTACCTCAAAAATGATTGGAAATATACCATTACATATGAATTGCATGTGATTCTTGTATTTGAATATATGTAATTTGGAGTAATGATGGGAAATGGTACTTCTGCCATTAGGGGACCATTTTTTGATGCCAAGGAAATTAATAGAGGATATGAGTGAATCCAAGAGGTGAGACATCATAAATAATTGATTATAGGTCTTTCTCTTGATGGCCATAAATTGTTTGGCCAAGAAAAAACTTATTAGGTCTCCAATGGGATGGGTTAAGTTCTACCCCAATATGCAATGGACATAATATACTGAGAACTTACTCAAATAAATAGTATAAGAGGCACTAAAGGATATATTCAATAAGGTCATAGCTACCCTAATACCCTCCCTAAATTTGGAAATAGGAATCTTACCATTAGCGGTCCTGAAAACATGGGAACCTTAGATTAACCAAGGTGAGAGGAATAAATCCAAGTTTTGGAAATTTGTCCATTCTCTAAAGGATAGGAGATCGACATGAGTCAAAGGGAGATTATAGTAAGCCTCAAAGGCCATGGGAGATATACATGTAAATTTATTAGTACTTCCTTCATGAATAATCCATTTCCCATCTTTTTTGTAGTCAACAAAAATAGGAACAAGAAGGTCGATGTAATGCATTACCTCTAGTTTAGTAGTTGTATGGTGAAGGCCTACCAATTGAATTCATACTAAGTCTTTGTATCTTTGGTGTATCGTAGCATTCCTCTTTTCCTCTTGGAAAATTGATTGCAACTCCTCTATAAAGAAGAATAATTTGGGCTAATTCTTAATTCTATGTACATTCAAGGATATCAAATCTAACTCTATGTCTTTAAAGACCCTTCACCATCTAAAGTTAGAGAAAGATATACATTAATTTTCATCTATTGCCTACCCACCACAATTGATAACACTAAATTATAGTTGATGAAAACAAATATCTCACTAAAGCACTTGCTCTGAATTCAAGTTGCATTTACTTTGATTTTTATGTGATCAATTGAATTGACTTAAGTCCTTTATAGAGGGTTTAGGGTTTTTAACTTTAATGGAAAAAATATCCAACTCTTGATTTCATATGTGCCTCAAATTTGATGGGACCTCATTCTCATGTCTTTTACATTATCGAGCATAGGATATCTTTCATTTTGATCTTCCATACCAACATGGAGATTATATGGTAGGGTTTCATGCCTTTCATGGAAATTTTCATAAATGCTAATTGAAAGCTAGCCATTAGCTATCAAAATTATTCTTTTTTTTAATTTGAAAAATTGAATCCATGTCTTTGCATTTCAATGGTCTCTTGATCTTTAAGCTCACAAGGCCTTTAAAAAGTCCTCAACTTCATCATACTATTGGATCAAATCAATCGAGCAAGAAATCACCATTAGATCTTGGCTAGGGCTAGATTATTAACCATATGCCTTTTAAAAGGACTTCAAGATTGATGTACTATTGGATTAAATCTAGCAAACAAGCTATAGCCATTAGATCCTATAAGATGCTTATCTTTTAATCAGTTTCATGATTATATGAATCTTAGGCCTAAAAATGTCATTTATAATTTTATGTTTAAAAAGCACAAAATGACTTAGGCTAATATCTTTATATACTAGGTTTGTCTTTGAAAAAATATAGGAATTTATTAAAAGGTTTTTAGAAATTCCCCCTTTATTTAAGCTTTAAAAATTATCTAATTCAAATTTGATGGGTTAGATCATGTCAAATATGTCCTCGTAGACGTTAAATGATGGGAGTGAACATATCAAATTTAAGATAATGGAATTTATTGATCTAATAATTGAATACCATGTGTAAAACCCTTGAGATTTTTGAAGGCTTCAAGGATTATCTAGGTTAAATTTAATGGGCTCGATCACATCAAATACATCTTCATAAATGTTAAATAATGGGAGTGAACTTGTAAAATTTAAGACAATGGAATTTATTAATCCAATAGCTAAATGCCACAAGTAAAGACCTTGAGAGTTCATAAAGCTTTGGCTTTAATTCACACCATTAGATTAAAATATTCAATCAAGTGATCACTATTGGATCCTTACTGGGGCCCAAATCATTGGATGTATGACTTTCTAAAAGACTTCAAGCTTGATGCACCATTGGATTAAATCTAGTGAACAAGAGTAAAGTGTTATATCTACAAAAGCACATGAACTTTAAGTTAAAGACTGATCATGTATAAAATTTCCCATTAGATTTTCTCATGAATGTTTAAATTCAAACTCTTAGGTTTACTGCTTGGGAACCCTGATTTCTTCCATTGAACCTAATATTAATCACCTTGAAGATGATTATTAACAACATTAATCCTTAACATATGATCATAATTAGATATACCAAAACTCATATCTTTTTTAAAGATTGACCCACCTTTAAAATTCAATATCAAATAATCTTTCACACTTATTCTAGAATATAGAGGTTTTGGAAACAATCACAGGGGTCCCCTTTTTAAAAAAGAAAGATGGGAGGGTGTTGGTCTCAATAAATGATGACTCATAGGGGAAACATAGCAATATTTTGGAACAAAGGGATCTAATTTAAATGTGTACATGAATTTTATATCCCATTTAGACATATAGTCTCTCCTGAATCAACTTTCAGTTGAAACAAGTTCCTTATGTATAAAATTTAAACTTAGATATTAAAATATAAACATGTAGTGTGTGTTTTGATTCCACTTATTGTTTGTCATGAATTTCAAGAAATAACATCTAGGTTCACATCATTTTGATCCATTACACTTAACTTTGAGCACTTTATATATTCTTTAAGAATAAATACTCTTAATTTAGGGAAGGCTTGGGCATTGCTCTACTACCATCCAGACATTTATAGCGCTAACAAAGATACCTTTGGTTCCACTCAAGGTCTTACTCCACTAATATCTAGGTATCCATAGCCCTAGTGGAGATTACCTGAATAACCTTTGCTTCTATTTCCATATATTTTGTAATGATTTTTTTTATACATTTTCTAGGTCCTTTTATAAAGGTTGAAAACCAATACAGCCTAGTTTTAAGTATTTGGTCAAATGCCCTGGCATTAGGATACTCTCTTTTAATTGAAACTTTATTCCATGACAAGGATGTGTTTTAATTGTAAGCATGAATATGAGTCAATAAACTAAATTCATATTGTATACATATGATTCTTCTTAAAACCAAGTTTTGATGCAAGATAATGTTTAAATCTTTATATGACATTAAATTCCTATACCAATCTATACCAGTACCATTAGTTGCTTCATAATGCTTTATTTCCACCTCATGTTCATTTTTATAAAATTTATACCCACACTTTTGAGCAATTCCAAACCAAAAAATAATAACATGAGACTTTACCACAACTAAGGAACACCACCAAGAAAGAAAAAACAAAATGCAAACAAAAAAATATATTCAAGCCCAACAAGGAAGAACAAACAAAGCAAGAAGTGAAACTAACTAGCCTACCTATTCTAACTTTAAAAATCTTACACATTCACTCCATGAAGACCCCCAATGGGGTAGTAGCAAAGTAATGCTTGAGGTATTGCCCATTGGTGGGTAAATTAAAGTCTGATCCTTGGAGATCTTTCAGCTTGAAAGTGTTGTTTCCCAAGATTTCTACAATTTGGTATACATCAATCCATAAAGGGATGAACTTACCATGTTTACCTTTAGGTTATGATGTTTTGTCCCAAATAAGGACTAAGTCTCATTACCTAATTACTTTTACTTTAGATCTCCTATCAAACCATCTTTTCATGGTTGATTGGTGTTTACTGAAGTCTGTAAATACCTTTTCTTTGGCATCTTCCATTTGAATGATGTTTAATAGCCTAGAATTAGCAATTTCTTGGCTGTCCTCCATGTATTCTTGCATGAATGTGAATGTAATAAAATTAAAGGTGATGGGAAAGATAGGCTCTTAACCATATACCAACAAAATTGGTGAAGCCTTGAGATCTTGTTTGATCCTAATTCGATCCACCCATAATGCAAACTTAAGAAGTTTATGACATGTTATATGTCTTTCTTCAGTAGATTTCTTTTTAGCTTTCATCAAATTCATGTTTTTGGATTTAGAAACACCATTTCCTTAAGGATATTGATTAGAATAAAAATTGAGTGAAATGCCTTGGTCATAATCCCATTCCATCATTTCAATAGAAATGAATGTAGATCCATTGTCACAAACCAAAGAAAATGGGGTTCCAAATCTATTAAAAATATTTTCCTCTAAGAAATTGATCACCTCTTCTATTTTACATAGCTTAGTGGCTACTACCTCAGTCCACCTAGTGTAATAGTCCATATTAGTTAAGACATACTTATGACCTTCAGAAGAATTGGGTTTGATTACTCCTACAAAGTCTAATCCCCATTGTGTAAAAGGTTTATCCAACATCATAGGTTGTTAAGGAATTACTACCTTTGGCTCCTTTGTACTAAAAATATGGCATGAACAACACTCCCTCACGTGCTTATAAGCATATTTAAAGAGGGTGGGCCAATAGTATCCAACCTTGAGAATCTTGTGAGTTTTGGTTCTTCCTGAAGGGTGTCCACTTCTTATCTTCTCATGGAAGGTAGTCATAATCCAAGTTGCTTCTTCTGTGGACACACATCTCAAATAAAATCCCTCAAAGTTCCTCCTATATAATATTCCATTCCTAATGAGGTAATGAGCAAATTTGAGCCTCAAAGATCTATTTTGTTCTCTTATAAATCCTAGGGGACAAACACTATTGACAAGTAAATGGTTAATAGAGTCATACCACTCATTGGGTTAGAAGTTTCATTGATCTACTTGCACGACATGGAATTTTGGGTCAATACTAGTGATCATCTGAACTAAACCTTGAAATTTCACTAATTTTACTATTTTCATCTCTATATCATATTCTTGTACAATTTTCATCCACTTGCCTCTTCTTTCTCCAAGTTCATTCTGACTCAACATAAGTTTTGTAGCTGGATCAAGTAATATGGCATGTACCTTGTTTCTAAGAAGGTAATGTCTAAATTTTCTTACTACCTTTACCAACGCATAAGTTTTCTTATCAATCATAGAATAATTCACTTCTATATGTTTAAATTTGGTGCTCATGAAAGATCTGGGATGATCATTCCCATCAAATTTTTGAGTTAACATTGTAGCCATAGTATGCTCAGAAGAAAATGAATGTAGATATAAATCTTTTAAAAAACCAGGACTTATGACGACTAGAGATTCAGTGATTTACTTTTTAATGCTAGTGAAGGCCTTCATAGATTCTTCATTCCAATAAATTATAGCATCTTTATTAAGCATATCATTCAAAGGTTTGGCAATCTTAGCGAATCTTGAAATAAACTTCCTCACAAAGTTAATCTTGCCAAAGAATGACTTAAGTTATTTTTGGTTGTTGGGAAACCTAATTTTAGAGATGGCCTCTACTTTATTAGGATCTATATAAATCCCATCTTTGGTAATGATATGTCCCAACAATTTTCCTTCAGGGACACATAATATACATTTTTGGGGGTTAAAAGATACACCATACTTTCTGCATCTATCAAATACTTGTCTCAAATGTATGAAATGTTCCTCTCTATTTCTAGAAAATAATGTAAGATAATACATGTATATGATGATAAACTTTCCCACTAAACCTTGGAAATCATGGTCCATGGCTCTTTGAAAAGTTGCCCTTGTAATAATTAATCCAAAAGGCATTCTCTTGTAAGCATATGTTCCCCATTTAGTAGTAAAATTTGTTTTCATCATATCTTTTGGAGCAACAAACACCTTGTTATACCTATAAAATCCATCCAAAAAGAACATCATGGAATATATTTAAATAGTTTGGATAACTTGGTCTAGAGAATGTAAATGATAATTATCTTTTTTAGATGCTATATTCAAATTCCTAAAATTTATGCACAATCTTATTTCTCCATTCTTTTTTTACTGGAAATAGGTTTGCCACACAAGTGGAATGTCTAATAGGAAACACTATCCTTGCATCCAATATCTTCTTGACTTCTTTAAAAATCATGGGTTCTAAAACAGGGTTGACTGGCCTTTGCTTCTGTCTAAAAGGTTTACAACCTTCTTGAAGAGGTATAGTATGAGTAATGACCCTTAGGTCAAATAATTTCAAATCTTCATAAGGCCAAGTAATTACATCCTTTTATTTTTTAAGCAACTCTCTAGATTTTTTATTTTCCATTTTAGTTCAAGCCTTCCCTATATTGACCATTTGGATCTAATCATGTGGACCAAGGTTCATGACATGATAATCTCTACCATTTACCTTGGGTTGTTTAGTTACTTCAAAAATCTTATCAAGATAAAATAGTCTTTCCAATGATCATCTCTTTAGGTATCTTATTGTCACTTTATTGGATGATTTTACAATTAAGTTCATTCTCAAGAAAAGTTTCATCAACCTCATCAATAATTTGAGCTTTAAAAGCTCTAGAATTAGTTAAGAAATCTATGACTTATTGATCATCATTAAAAACTTGGAAATGATTTACATTGTCAAGAACTGAAGGACATGGTACTAGCTCAATATTGATGATTTGAGAATCATGATTAGGCATGAGGTTAGCTAAAATAAAGGAAAATTCATCGACAACTTTGTTTTCTTCTCTTGGAATGGCCAAGATGTTGAAGGCATCAAAAGATTCAATCAACTCCCACACCCTAAACTTATATCTTTTTAAGTAAGACAATTTGCATTGGTATTTACTCCTCACTTGGTTAACCACAAGTTTAGAGTCTCCATAGACAAGGAGTTCCTTAACTTTTTGCTTAATTTCAAACTATAATCCAAGTATGAGAACCTCATACTCAGCTAAATTATTGGTGTAAGGAAATTGTAACTTATAAGCTACATGGCATTGCTTTTCTGAAGGATCCATCAATACAATACCAAATCCTAATCCCAATTTTCACTTGGCACCATCAATATATAACTTCCACAAACCAAAAATTAGAGGAGAACTCTTGGAAAATGGTTCTTTTATAATTTCTAAAGTGAAAACTCCCAAATCAAAATATAATAAATTTACCCTTTTGTCAACAACATTATATTCTATTATCATGTGTTTCATTCGAGGTTCCCTTTCCACTCTTATTTTATTTGGCACACTTTTCCAAGGAATCCATAAGTGTGAGTAATTAGTAGACATATAGCCATTTAAGGCCTTAGTCCATTCTCTACTCAAAAGCAATCCATAAGCACTAGGTATTTTTACCACTTGGATATCAATGAATTATTGAACCCTAGGTTCACAAGCTAGCTATATACACACATTAAATAATTCTCCTAAAACCTTAGCTCTAGATTTATCCAATTGAGTGACTATCTTATCAAACTTGATTGGATTTAACCTGAGTTATTCACATATCTGAGTAGGCATAATATTGGTTAAGGCTTTAGAATCTAAAAGACAATTATGAACATTCTTCCTAAATATCTTGACTGTAAGTAAAAAAGGTGGAGACTCTACTTTGATTACTTGCATAGTTACATTTGCACTATCATTCTTAGGGGGCTTCCCAATTTTCATGGACAAAAATTCCAAGAGTAAGTCTCTTTGTTCTATGATCTGAGTTAGCTCGTGCAGAGTGATATTGGATTTAATCCTTTTCATATCCTCCATAATATTTTAGCCAATTTTGCTTAGAGGATTAATAGTTAGCTTAGAAGAACTTCCTCTAGGGGGTTTAGGATTATTCTTTGATGTAGTTTTTGGAGGGGCTCCATAATTATTAGGAGTGGTAGAGGTAGTCAATGGTTATTTTTCCCCCCCTATTTCTCAAAGGATATGTCTTCAAAAATTGTTAGAATGATTAAATCTACTCAGGAATATTCTCAGGCTCGTTATCCTCTTGAAAAGGGAATTGAAAAGCTTCCACCATATTCACTTGGTTAAATGGTTTAGATTTAAAAGAATTTGTAGAAGCATCTTTATTTGGAACCACTTCAAATGTGTCAAGTTCTTATTGAAAATATTTAAAGGCTTTACAAACCTCAATGCAATCAATTTCACCATGCTTGGAAGTAGCATGCACCCTACAGTATATTATTTTTACTAGAGGAAGGCTCATTATATTTGTTATTGTAGAAGCTATCAATATAAAACATATTCCTAGCCCTGTTAAACTTTTGGAAAGTGAAGTTCATTCCAAAATTGTCATTAGTATTACCAAATTGTTTTTGCAATTACATAAATTCAGTGCTAATCTTCTATACCATTTTTAATATAGACTCATTCTCATTTTTTAGAACCTCAAAATTTTGACCTTAGTTACTATTAATGCCACTAATAAGCACTAAAGCCTTCTAGTCATTGTCATGAAATCCAATGGTAACTTGATGAATCAAGAAACTTAAATTTGTATTTAGGGGTAGTATGACTATTAGGTAATACATTCAAAGAAGGGAATCAGTTTAATAATGGAGCATTTTGGTTATTATTTGGGAAAAGGTTTAATGTAGGCATTTGAAGATTAAAATTTGGGATAGAATAAGCCATCTATCCTTGGGTTTGCATTTGGTCACTAATAACCACTTCTTCAGAATAGGCTTGAGCCAATGTGATGATAAGTAGAAGGGCTCTCTTCAGAAACATAGAAATCATGGTTTGAATAACATCTTTATAAACCTCCAAAGCTAAAGCTTCATTAAGTTTATATGGATCCATGGTTTGACTAAACATCTTTAAGAACCTATCATTAAAAGACCTAATAGGTTCACTTGTATCTCTCTTAATAGTTGTAAATGTATGATAGATGACACAAGGGCTTATGATCTTTCCAAATTGATCAATAAAAATAGTGTCAAAGGTATTCTGTGAGATAATAAAATTGTTAGGTAGATTAAAGAACCATTCATATGCATCATTTTTGAATGTAAACATGAACAACCTACATGATACATCTTCATGAATAAAATTTAATAATCTTAATGAAAATTTAAAATATTTAACATGTTCTTTGACAATCATAATACTAGTTAGACTAAATATTAGCAAATGTTTTTTAGGATTACATGGTAAATCATGAACTGCACCTAGTATATTGATAGGGGAACTTCTAAGTCACACCATGTTTGGATGAAGATCAATTGTAGGAATCCATTACAAAGGTGATGATGGTAGAGATTTAGAATAACTATGCTTACCTCTATCTTTCCTAGTCCTTCTATGGATTTCTAGTTTGAGTAAGGGTTCTCTAGTCTCTGACTGTGATCCAGCCCTATTCCTTGGTAATTCCATCTTGAAGATTAAGGATCCTATTTTGAAATAGGGTGTAACACATTAATTTCCAAATAATGACAAATAATATGCACATTAATCTTAATTTGAAAAAAAATGTTCATAAAAGGATAAAAGACATCAATCTTTAACTAAACAAGTTCAAAGATGTACTAAACTATGCAAAGATAACCAATCTTTACAACTTATGGATCAAATAAACCTCTTATTGTCAAAGAATTATCAGTTTTGAATAAAATAAGCCATCCTAACTCCAAATATTAATAAATTCTTAGCATTAAAAGCTATATTTCTATAAAGGTCAATAATATTTACATAATTTATGCTAAAAGAAATATAATCATGTAAAATGTAGTGTAATTTTGACCAAATACACTCATAAAATATTAATTATCTTTAAAGAGGCCCTCTTTCTAATGCCAGTGTAGATTCTCCTATTGATGCTTCAAAATGTACCACAAGTGCTCTTCAGTGTTGATGAACACTATGTTAATCATAGGATATACTGAGAGGTGGGGGTGAATCAGTATATCATATATCTTATAAAACTTTCCCTTAATTAAATTCCACTTAACCAAACATTTAAGATATGCAATAAAACACCACACAAGATAGAGAGAGACACTAGATTTAACATGGAAACCCAATGTGAAAAAAACCATAGAGAATAATCTCAAGTATATGAATGAGCACCAACTCAAATAATAATATTCGTAAGCACCAACTTGCAGGAGCACCAACCCCTTTATTAAGCACCAACAAAACTATTCATGAGCACCAACTCATAGGAGCACCAACCCCTTTGTTGAGCACCAACATAGCAATAATTCATGAGCACCAACCCCTTTGCTGAGCACCAACACAATAAAAATTCATGAGCACCAACCCACAGGAGCACCAACCCCTTTGTGTATACCACACAACTATCTCTCAATGTTGATATCTCAATAAATGATAGTTCATTACAATATCTCTTTCCTCTCTCACCTTTGATCTTCTAAACTAGATATAACAAATATAAATCATATTCATCTCTCATAATGCTCTTCTAAGCTATATATTAATATCTCAAAACAAACTCTCTCTCACACATTACAAATGGCTTCTCAATCCTTTATTTATATCTCTCTAAATGACCTTTGGTCTTCCCCCTTTGTGACCCTTCAATCCTCATGGAAAATGGTGCCAAACTTGCATGAACCTTCGTATCCTTGCATTCAAAAATTCATGTGGTGACCCTTCATAAGCAAAATCATACTTTCCTCTTTTATCTTTGCCTTGGTGACTTTTCATATTCCTTAAAGTGTCGTTTCATGAGAAATTATGCCCTTCCTCTTTTGTCTTCACTTGGTGACTCTTGGAATTCCCAAAGATGACTCTTCATGGGAAAATGCATCCCATTCTTCTTTTGTCTTTACCCCATGAATCTTTGACTTCTCCATGGGCCCTTCTTTTGTGTTATATGCAACTAAAAATATATTAATTAATATTAAATAAATATTAACACACATTAGCCAAGATGTAACTATTACAAACATCATTAAATGTAATGGGGCCTTTATCACCAATAATGCTAGACCTTTGACATCAATGACAATATTTTCAACAATCTCCCCCTTTGTCAATGATGGTAACCTCAATCCTGAAACTACCACATCCTAAATCTTGCACATACTATCATCTAAAAAACCTACAGTAACTCGCCCTTATTGTGGCAACCTATACTTGTTCCTTATACCTATTTTTGCACCTGCACCTATACCTTTTATTCTCCCCCTTTGATATCAATGGAAAAGGGCCTGCCTAGAGCTAACACTTAGCTCCCCCTTAATTGATACTAAACATCAATGGTAGGAAGTAATAGAAATTACTCCTAACTCCTCTGGCAAATCCTTGAATGTGTCCTTTGATCATGCCTTTGAGAAGATATCTGACAATTCATATAAATTGTTGCCTATACTTTAAGCATCTACAATTAACTCATTTGAATCTTTTCTTCTAATCTCATAAACTTTTGCATGAAACTTTAATGTGTATCCCTAATCACATATTTGACTTACACTCAATAGATTAAGCTTAAGACATTTTACATACAAAACATTCTTAGTCTTGGTTTTACCATTATCCAAACTCAAAGCACCTTTTCTGGCTATCTTAGCAGTGGTTTTATCTCCAAATTTCACTATTCCACCATTGATATTCTTTATAGTTAAGAAATTATTCTTATCTCCTATCATATGCCTTGAATATCCACTATCAACTAACCATGGTTGATCTTCATTTCTTACATGCAAATCTATCTAAACCATCATAGAATCTTCAAGTTGTTTCATCTGCCATGAGGAAGTCTAAACCTTCTTCTTAATGAATGGAGCCTTGAAACTCTAGCCCTTCTTAACTAACTTTAAAATGCTTCTACAGTACCAAGCTATGTGTCCAAAGTTGTTACATTTGTAACATATTATGGACTCTTCACCAAAAATTGATAGAGGAGCAAAAGAGTTGTAGCTTTTACTTGACTCTACATGATTTTCTTTCTTATTTCTAAAACTTTTAGCTCTTTTTTGACATTCTAATTTCTTATGACCATATTCATTACAATAAAAATAGTAACCATAAAAATAAGACCTATCTATATATCTCTGACTTGATTGCCTTTTATAGCTTTGTTCCCTCTAGCCTTCTTTGTTTGAAATGTCCTTTGTATTATTCACTTCTTCCCTTTTTGTTTCCTCTTTTGTAAGAGCTTCAACATAGCTCTTTTTATTTTCAAATATGATACCTATCTTATCTGAATTTGCCTTTTGGTTTTCTAATATCTTATTCAATATGTTAGTGCTATCTTCAAATTTTGAACCACTAACTATTTTATCATTGACTTCTTTCTCAATGTATTCTTTTAAACAGGCAATTTCAATAACATACCTTTCACATTATTTTATTACTTTTTTAAACTACATTGTTAGACCTTCTTCATTCTTCTTAGCTTCTTCCAAGTGTGCTATTAGATCATCAATTATTTCCTTTGACTCCTTTTCATTTTTCTCAATCTGGCGCTTCAATCTTTGATTCTTCTTCTCAACAACTTCTAACTCTTCTAGGGCACAAATGAGTTCTCCTTCCAAATTCACTTCAGCTTCTTCCTCTTATTCTTCTTGATCATTTGTACTTTTAATTATAGAGGCATCTTCATGTATGACCATGAATAGAATCTCTTCTTCTTCTTCTGAATCACTGACTCCAATGTCTTCAGCTGAGCTCAGATCTTTAGAATATAGGCTCTTCTTCTTGAATCCCTTCTTGAATTTACCTTTGAAATTATTCTTGTATGTAGACTTTCCTTCTTAATCATCATAATTACCCTTATTTGGGAATTTAGCTAAAAAATGTCCAATCTTTCTATAATTAAAACATTTAAAAGGAAAATTTCCTTGATATTTAGCTGTTCCCCTTTTCAGCTTGTGAATGAAAAGAGCTCTATTGTCATCTTCATCATCACTAGAAATATCACTTGATTCTTGAATCTTAGCTTTCTCTTTCTTTGATGTCTTGAAATCTTCTTCTATCTTTGAGGGTTTATCTTGTTCAGTCTGCATCTCATATGCTGTGAGTATACCATGAAGCTCATCCATCTTTAGCTTGGCTAAATTCTTCATTTCCTCGATTACTAAAACCTTTGCATCATATCTCATTGGTAGAGATATTAAAACCTTTTGTACCACTATTAACTCATCTAATGTTTCTCTAAGACCTTAAATCTGATTTATTATTTAATCAAATCGCAAAAGTTAACTTGCTATATCTTCTTCTTCTTCTTCCATCCTCAAACTTTCAAACTATCTTCTAAAAGTCTGAAGCTGAGCTTGATGAACCTTTCCATCACCTTTGTAAATATTATCAAGTTTTACTCAAGTTTCAAGGGAATATTTACATTGTAAAACTTTAAGAAATTTAGATTCATATTAACCACATAAAATAACATTTAAAGCTTTGACATTACATTCACTTGCCTTCTTTTTTGCTGGAGTAATTACAAGTGTCTATGGCTCTTCATATTCCTCCACCACTGCTTGCCATATGTCAAATCCAAGGGCCATTAAATAAGTCCTCATTATTATACTCCAAAAATTATAATTCATCCCATCAAACAAAGGGGCCTTATTTGTAGAAAATCCTTCATGTGATCTAGCCATCGTGCTTTCTCGATCTACCTTCAAGCTGTAAAACTTTTTCAAAAGGAACTTGCTTTGATACCAATTATTAAGCATGGGATATACTAAGAGGTGGGGTGCATCATTATATCGTATATCTTATAAAACTTTCCCTTAATCAAATTCCACTTAACCAAGCATTTAATACATGCAATAAAACTGAAACAATAAATACCACACAAGATAGAGAGAGACACCAAATTTAACATGGAAACCCAATGTGGGAAAAACAACAAAGAAAAATCTTAAGTATATGAATGAGCACCAACTCAAACAAAAATATTCTCAAGCACCAACTTGTAGGAGCACCAACACCTTTGTTGAGCACCAACACAACAACTATTTGTGAGCACCAACTCACAGGAGCATCAACTCCTTTGTTGAACATCAACACAACAATAATTCATGATCACCAGACCATAGGAGCACCAACATAGCAATAATTTGTGAGCACCAACCCATAGGAGCACCAACCCCTTTACTGAGCACCAACCCACAGGAGCACCAACCCCTTTATGTATACCACACAACTATCTCTCAATGTTACTATCTCAACAAATGATAGTTCATTATAATATCTCTTTCCTCTCTCACCTTTTCCCTTTTAAGCTAGATATAACAAATACAAATCATATTCATCTCTCACAATGCTCTTCTAAGCTAGATATTACTATCTCAAAACAAACTCTGTCTCACACATTTACAAATGGCTTCTCAAGACTTTATTTATAGGTTTCCAAATGACCTTGGGCCTTCCCCCTTTGTGACCCTTCAATCCTCATGGAAAATGGCACCAAACTTGCATGACCCTTCATATCCTTACATTTGAAAAGTCATGTGGTGACCCTTCATAAGCAAAAGTGTCCTTTTCTCTTTTATCTTTATCTTGTTGACTTTTCATATTCTTCAAAGTGTCCCTTCATGAGAAAGTGTGACCTTCCTCTTTTGTCTTCACTTGGTGACTCTTGGAATTCCCTAAGATGACTCTTCATGGGAAAATGCATCCCATTCTTCTTTTGTCTTTACCTTGTCACTCTTTGACTTTTCCATGGGCCCTTCTTTTGTCTTATATGAAACCAAAAATATATTCATTAATATTAAATAAATATTAACACACATTATCCAAGATATAACTATTACAAACATCATTAAATGCAATGGGGCCTTTATCACTAATAATGCTAGACCTTTGACATCAATGACAATATTTCCAACACACTATTCATTTTAGGATTTGAAAATCCAAGGCATGAGTTACATTTTGTGACAATTCAATGATCTTTGTGGAGGAATAGAAGTATAGTATGAGAACTATCCAAAATATTTGTTTGGTTTAGTGGTTAGGAGCCACCAAGGTTTAAATATTTAGATATTCAATAGTTTCCAATGACTTAGAAGCTAAACTAAATGAGTATTAATAATGTTCTTTAAGTTAGAGTGAATCTTGATAAAAATAAGAAAAGAGAAGGGTAAAGTAAGAAAGAAACATGATTGTAGGTTTTCATCTTAAATATTATGACAAAATTCTAATTACTTTGAGCACATTTTAACCAATTTATGTTATAAAATAGCATAAGCTCAAATTATATCACAAATCAGACAAAATTCAAAGTAAAAATATGAATCATAAGTAAGAACCAAATTTACTTTAAAGATTTGCTATTATGATCTGAATAACCTAAGTACATCCAAATACAGAGAAAATAAAATGAAGTATACTTGAGATATTTATAGTCAATTTATCATTTAACACAAATTAGCAACCCTATGATGAAGAATGTAACTTAAAACATGAATAATCATCCAAATTCAAGATGACTATCTATAATTGAGAGGTAGCATAGACATTCAACAAAACTATATAGATAATCTTTTCAAAATTCCTTGGTTGTATTAAATGTTCTTGGTATACAATTGCTCAAAAACTCTCCTTTACAAATGATAACCATCTACCTATTTATAGGAAACATATATGGCTAAATAGCTAACTTTCAAAACATCCACATGTAGATAAGGACATTTGTCCTTGATATAAAGATACAATTTGGAAGGTCATATGTCAGCTTGACAAGAAAGAGTATATGCTAACAAACTAGAATATACTTTAAAAAAATATTATTATTTTAGGAACTTCATTGGTGGGTCCTTCAGTTAGTCCTATCTAAGGAATTATTTCACCTTGGTTTATTTCTCCTTGATTAGTTTAAAATCCACTGTAAGCTTCATTAGACAATCCTCTTCTTGATCTACTAACTTGTCAAATTCATCATCATCCCAATATATAAGTTCCTCAATAGATTTTTCTTCTACAATTTGCTTCCCTGCAAAAATAATGATATCCAAGATCTTTTAGTTATCCTTAGCTGAATGACCTTTGTTATCTCTAATGCCTTGGATTTGAATAACAAACTTTTTCTTGAATTCTTCATCACTAATTAGGCCTATAGTAGTGGTTTAAGAAGGGTTATCTAATAGATTCCCCATAAGTTTCTCAATCTAGGTTACCTGGCCTATGTCTCCCTTGATGAATTCATTGACATCATTACTTTAGGAGGTCAAATCCTCTTGTTTATCCATCAAAACTACCATGAGGATGTCCAGATGTCTATGTTTGATAATCTTGAATTCTAAGTCCTACTTTGTCTTATGTACCTTAATGAGCTCCTCCATCTAAGGTTAAGAATTATTCCATTGAGTGATTATGGCTTGTGCATCTCAGTTTGATGGTTTAAAGCACTCAATCTAATATTGATGCTTTTTAAATTTTCAAATGCATCCATCAAAGATTTATTCAACACTTACAATACATCCTTGGGAATTGAAAGGAGGACCTGAGCTTCTAAATCTTGTTTTTGTTTCTCCAAGTTGAGAATCTTCCATTTCATTCCTTGAACTCTAGCCAAGGTCATTATTGATGGGGCTAGTACCATACTACCTAAATCTTCTTAAAATATAGGATGTTCCCCTATTGCCTACCTTAGAATAAGAGTTAAGCCTACAAATGGTTTCACCTTATAAAAGGTGAACTCCTCAATACCAATAGTAACCTTCTTGGTCACTATTCTCTCAAGAGTTGATGTATCTATATTGAAATGGACCTGAGGGTTAGCCTCCTTTACCTATGGTTGTTCAAGAATCTCTACATTTTAACTCCTAGAAGCTCTTAGGGTGTTAATTCTTTAGCTTTATTATTGTGAAGGATCTGGATCCTTTTCTTTACTTGTTTATTCAAAATATCCTAAATCTAAGGCTGGACATTATCTTGAAAATCCATGTCAACTCAAGTCAAAGCCAGTGAAAGAGAAAGAGATGGGATTTTTTTCAACTTCCCATAAACAAACCAGTCAAGAATAACTAGTCCATAAATAGGATTCTCATCACTCAAGAGGTTAATTTCACTAGTAAGGTGAGTGAAATTTAACCTAGTCCTCTTTCTTGGGGCTAGAGGAACTAAGTCCAATTTTGCCTATCTCTTTCCTCCATCCAATGGAAATAATTATTTACTTGATTCCTTAGATGGATCCTCTTCCTTATCAGAACCATAAGTAGTTATGGTTTTAATAAGGGCACTTTCCACTATTTTTTTGGTTTCCAAAGCAATCATGCTAATAACATCTACTAATGAACAAGCCTTGGTGGGGATGCCTAAATTTAGGGACCTTCACCAGCTCTATGATGGATTCCTAAATCACATCTTTGCCTTTTCCTTTTACATTCTTAGGTTACCCAACCTAAGCTGACTTTGTCAATTCTCTCTGTTGAGGCTCAAAAGATTGTCCTTCAATAGGTGGTTCTTGGCCTTCAATCCCAAATGGTCCTGGTAATAAGTGATAATGCAAGGAATGTAGTTTCCATATTTCTCTTGAAGGCTTATTATCCTTGAATAACCTATGTTCTAATTTGATGTTGTATTTTTTAACCCTGGACAAGATTTCTTCAAAGTTCCTTGCCTTTGTGCAAATACCATCTCCCACACCTGGTTAATGTTTGTACTCAGTCTTTGGGACCTTTTTATCCTGAATATGGTTAGCCACTCTATCATTGGGGTCCCACATCTTAAGGTCATCCAATTGAAAATTAAAAGAGTTCCTATGCACCACCATGATCTCTAGCTATTTTTAATCCTTGATTACAATTTTGCCAATTTATAGTGGAAATGGATGAACCTAAGCCTTCTTATTCTTCTTCCATATCCAATACATTCCCTAGATGATATGATAAGCAATTTATTTCTCTACAAGTCTACTAGGAAAATATATAAGCAATCTGTATGGTTGGACCATGATTCCTTCTATCCTTATTATAGTGCAATATAGATAGAACCACAAATTCCCCATGGTCTCCACTTATCTTTTGATCAGAGGTTGAAGCTTTTAGGTATACCAATGATTTCCTTGAAAATGATTGGGAAGATACCATCACATATGCATTACATGTGATTCCTGTATTTCAATATATGTAATTTGGAGTAATGATGGGAAATGGTAGTTATACCATCAAGGGATCAATTTTGGATTTCAGGGAAATTAATAAAGGCTAAGAATCAATCCAAGAAGTAAGACATCACAAGGAATTTCTTGAAGGTATTTATCTTGATGGCTATAAATTATTTGTCCAAGAAAAAACATATTAGGTCTCCAATGGGAGGAGTTAAGTTCCACTACAACATGCAATGGACATAAGTTACCCAGACCTTAATCAAATAAGTATTAGAAGAGGCACCAAAGGCTCTATTCACTAAGGTCATAGCTACCATAATGCCCTCCCTAAATTGGGCAATAAGAATCTCACCATTAGGGGTCCTAAAAACATGGGAACCGTGGATTGACCAAGGTGAGAGGATACAATCCAAGTTTTGGGAATTTGTCTATTCTCTCAAGGATGGGATATTTACATGAGGCAAAGGGAGCTTATAGTAGGCCTAAATGGCCATGGGAGCTATACATGCAACTTTATTTTTACTTCCTTCATTAATAATCCATTCCCAATCTATTCTACAATCAATGAAAATAGGAACAAGAAGGTCAATGCAATGCATTACCTCTAGTCTAGTAGTTTCATGGTGAAGGCTTGCCAACTAAATTGATACTAGGTCTTTGTATCTTTGGTGCACCATAGCATTCCTCTTTTCCTCTTGAGAAATTGGTTACAAATCCTCTATAAATAAGAATAATTTGGACAATTTCTTAATTCCATGTACATTCAAGGCTATCAAATCTAACTCTATGTTTTTAAAGACCCTTCCTTCACCATCTAAAACTAGATAAAGCTCCACTTCAATTTTACTCTATTTCCTACCCACCACCATTGATAACACTAAATTTTAGTTGATGAAAACAAATATCTCACTAAGGCACTTATTTTGAATTCAAGTTGCACTTACTTTGATTTCTATGTGATCAATTGAACTGACTTAAGTCCTTTTTCGTAGAGGGTTCAAGGTTTTTAGCTTTAATGAAAAAATATCCAACTCTTGATTTCATGCATGCCTCAAACTTGATGAGACCTCATTCTCATGTCTTTTGCATTATTGATCATAGGATATCTTTCATTTTGATCTTCCATACCAATGTGGAGATTATGTGGTAGGGTTTTATTCCTTTTGTGGCAAATTTCATAAATGGTAGTTGAAGGCTAGCCATTAGCTTTCAAAAGTCCTCTTTATTTTGATTTGAAAAACTGAATCTAGGTCCTTGTATTTCATTAGTCTCTTGATCTTTAAACTCACTAATTATGCAATGTGTCAAGATTGTGAGGCCTTTGAAAATTCCTCAACTTCATCATACCATTGGATTAAATCTAGCAAGTAAGTGATCACCATTAGTTCTTGGCTAGGGCTAGATCATTAATCATATGCTTTTTTAGAAGACTTCAAGCCTGATGCACCATTAGATTAAATCCAATGAAAAAGTGATCGCTATTATATCTTAAAAGATTCTTACCTTTTAATCAATTTCATGATTATATGAATCATAGGCTTTAAAACATCTTTTAGAATTTTATTTTTAAAAAACACAAAATGACTTAGGCTAAGATGTTTATATACTAGGTTTATCTTCGTAAAAATCTACGAATTTCTTAAAAGGTTTCTAGAAATGACCCCTTTATTTAGGATTTAAAAATTTTCTAAGTTAAATTTGATAGGTTTGGTCACATCAAATACATCCTCATAGATGTCAAATTATGGGAGTGAACCTATCAAATTTAAAACAATGGAATTTATTAATCCAATAACTGAATGCCACATGTAAAGCCCTTAGGAATTCTCAAGGATTTGGGGATTATCTAGGTTAAATTTGATAGGTTTGGTCACATCAAATACATTCTCATAGATTTCAAATGATGGGAGTGAACCTATCAAATTTAAGACAATGGAATTTATTGATCCAATAATTGAATGCCATGTATAAAGCCTTTAGGAGTTCCTGAAGCTTTGGCTTGAATTTTCACCATTAATTTAAAACATCCTATCAAGTGATCACCATTGGATCCTTATTGGGGCCCAGATCATTAACTATATGCCTTTTTAAAAGACTTTGATCTTGATGCACCATTGGATGAAATCCATCAAACAAGCGTAAAGTGTCTGATTTTCAAAAGCACACAAACTTTAAGTTAAAGTCTGATCATGTATAAAATCTTGCACTAGATTTTCTCATGAATGTTTAAATTCAAACTCTTACAGTTTATTTCTTGGGAAACCTAACTTCTTCCATGAAACCTAAAATTAATCACCTTGAAGATGATTATTAACAACAGTAATCCCTAACATATGATCATAATCAATTATACTAAAACTCATGTTTTTTTTAAAGATTAACCTGCCTTTAAAATTCAAGATCAAATAATCTTTCACACTTATTCTAGAATACAAAGGTTCTAGGAATAATCAAAGGTGTCCCCTTTTCAAAAAATAAAGATGGGGGGTGTTGGTATCAATAGGAAGATAAAGATAATGGTTTACCCAAAGGTGGTTATAGTCATTATCATAATGAAAACATGCCCTAGTTGGGTAAAAAAAAGAGAATGATTTTCCTAAAGGTAGTTATAATCATTATCATTCAAATGGATGGAAACCCAATGATTTACCCATGGGTGGTTAAAATCATTGGTAATGCAAATGGGATGGTATACAATGATTTACCCAAAGGTGGGTATAATCATTGTATCTCAAATATGGAAAACATGATATGGAAGATGATGACAAATTGGTACAAAGGAGAAAGATGAATTTGGGCAACCTGTAAGTAGGGAGATACTCACTCGATCTATCAAGGAAGAAAATTCTTTTGTTATTTAATTATTCTATTTAGGATATGATTTGGCTTAAATCGAGAATGTTGTTGGTTCCAAGGAGATGTATCATTACTTTTTTTCCATGTAGGCTCTTGGAGCTAATTTTTATTTTAGCATGTAACCATAGGAACCATGATATAACACCATGATAACTTTGCCAAGATATGCATATGGACTAACACATGATCCAATACTCAATGTAAAATAATGCACTAATGATAAAAACCATGATGACAATGTTAACGGATAAATATAGATAGATTTAAGAATAATACGTAAGGAATCACCTAATAAATGCACATAGAATAAATAAATGCACAACATTAAATTAAACAAATAGGTAAAATAAAAACAAACAAACAAAACCCAAATAAAATTAAGAACAAAAAAAAGAAGGAAAAAAAATAAACAATGGTTAATCACAACATTAGTACAAACAACATGACACAAAAAGATGAAGAACATTGCCCCTAGACGAGAAGAAGAAACATAACAAATAAAAAATGGGGGAATAGAATAAAAATAAGGGGTGGTCAAGCTATCTCCAGATGCACTAGGCAAGTGGATGTTGTATACATAGTTCTATGATGTAATATATAATAAAACCTTCAAGTCAAATATAGTTCTCCTAGAAAATGAATAAGAAGAAAATGATTAAAAAAAATATGATGGAGGTTATAGAAGAATATGGCAATGGGCTCACAAAATGAAAAAAGTGGGAGACAAGAGGCTAATAAATATGGGGAAACTAAATGACAAGTGGTTTCTTGTGACTTAATGAGGGTTCCCAAAATCTTTAAGGCAAAGAAGTGGTCAATGTTTTGGATTTTCTAAAATGGTTTTACAAATGTTTTTGGAATTTTATATGTATCTCAAATCAATGGAGAATGATGATATACTAAATGATCCAAGCTTGCAAAATGGTGAGATAATTCAAACTTAGAATTGATCACAAAATGGTGAGAGAATGGTAAAAGGGTGACTAAGCGAACCTCAATGTGAATCAAGCACTACCTACATAGCACCAATATGGGAGCTCAAGTCACTATAGTTTCACCTTTTAGTGGAGGAATTTGACTAGTGTAGCAACCAATTCAAATAAAATAGGCAAAGTTGGTAAATGGCATAATATGACATAGGCATGGCAAGGTGGTACTTTAAGGCATGATACATAAGCATTGTTCCTAATTTTCCCATAGGAAGTTATAATTAATATCATAATAGTGAAACATTGATTTGTCAAAAGGTGGTTAAAATTAGACAGACTTGGTATATAATAGAATAAGAAATGAAGGATGTAACTACTAAACCATTGTCATAGTACTCTAAAATATGGCCTCTATCTAGAATACTTGAAACAACTGCTAATACTTGATTTAATTCCTCATGTTAAAAGTGATCATGTAACCAATGGAATGGAACCAAGGTCAAAGGGTTAGGTACGGTATGTTTAAAAAAACTTAGTAGATAAGAATGGTGTGGGAAAATGGAAAGGTGGAATGGAAAAGTGATATAATTATATAGTAAAAGGAAGAATGCCAATATTATGAGACAACTAAAATGGGACTCATAGACAATACACCAGGTCTCTCAACCGAAGTAATGCTTGAGTTGTATAATGTTCATTATCTCCTCAATTTCATCACTATCTAGTGTGGTAAGCCTATATGCTTCAGTACCATAGTTTGAAACAATAATTAAAAGAACTTTTTTTTTAGGTTTGAACTTACATTTATGTTTCTTCTCGGCCATGGAATTCTATTGGTTTTTTTAAGAATAAGATCACCAAGATTAGATTCTCTATGTATAACATGTTGATTGTAGTGGTCATCGAGTTGGTTTTAGTATGCTTGAAGATTATTGACTGTGGCCGTGAATTTCTCATCAAGTAACTCTAGCTCTTGTAGGCAAGCTACATGATAATATTCATCATCTAGGACATGCTTAAAAGAGATGCACAAAGAAGGTAACTCCACCTCAATGGGAAGAATAGTCTTAGTGCCATATACAAGTGAATATAGAATGGATTTTGTTGGAGTATAGTGATTGGTGTGGTATGACTAGAGGGAATAGAATATCTGGAGGTTCTAATCATGTCCATCCTCATTAACAATATTTTTAAGGATATTTATAATGGTTTTATTATATGAATCATATGGTTGTTACCTTAAGGGTAAAGTGCCATAAAAACATATTGAGTGATTTTTTACTTAGCACATAGCAATTTAACATTGTTATTTTTGAATTATCTACCATTATCAAATATAATGTCAGATGGGACACCATAGTGGTAAATGAGATGGTTAAAGATGAGTTTGGAAATTTGCATTCAAATCATGTGAGGGGTATAACTTCAACCCACTTAGTGAAATATTATATGGTGATAAGGATATGTTTATGGTCATTAGATTCATTGGGGTTTATCTTCCCAATGAAATTGAAGCTCCATGTAACAAATGGCCATGGTGTAAGCATTGGTTTCAAAGTCTTAGCTAGGGTATGAATCATATTGGCATGTCTTTGACATTTATCACAACTTTTAACATATGTAGCTACATTTGCATCTAGTGTTGGCCAATAGTATCCATTGTATAAGAGATTATTTGATAGGACAACCTTACTTGTGTGGGCTCCACATAATCCTTTGTGAACTTACCATAATGCTAATGTAGATTCTATTGAAGTTAAATAATGAATAAGAGCTCCATTAAAATTGAGGTGATATAGAGTTGATCTGAGTAAGCTATAATGTGCAACATGGTGGACAAAGGATTTATATTATTTATGGGATAGGTATGGTGACATTATTTGGTCATGAAGATAGGTGTAAAGGTTGATATACCATATAGAGCTAGGACCAATAATATCATAGATCATTATGAAAATTGAAGGCTCATGAGTTGGTGCTAGTCAATTTTTAATGAGAAACTAGTATTCTTTGGTCATGTCTATATGTCGAATCAAAGATCCATTGGTGGATATGGCATGTATTGTTATATTACTAGCCCTTGGTATATGTTTGAACTATATATCATCAATATGTTATTTGAGTGTTAACTATGGCCTTGCATGGTACCATCTCATCATCCTTGGCTTCAAAATGTTTTGTAACTTGATTGATGATTAATTAAGAATCACCATAAATTTTGAGATGTTATATGTTCCATTTTACTACCTATTGAACCCTTGTAATGATTGCTTCATATTCATACATGTTATTGGTACAAAGAAATTTGATCCAAAATGACTTAGAAATTAGATCCCTCTATGGTGTAATGAATAAAAGGCCAACCCCCAATCTATGTGTTATGAGTGACCCATCAAAATATAAATTCTAGTGATGCTCCTCAAGAGGTGTTTTAATGATGTTAATAATGGATTCATCTAGGAATTGGAATTTTATAATTTTTGTATTTACAAGGGGTACTTCAACAAGTTGATTGACAAGAACTTACCCCTTGATGGATTTTTGGTTGACATATTCTATCTCAAACTCATTGAGAAGCATGATCCATTTGGCCATATATCCTTGTAAAGTTGTTTTAGATAGTAGATACTTGAGTGGATCTACTTTTGAAATGACCATATTCTTGTTGTTTAACATGTAATAACATAGTTTTTAAGTTGTAAAGATCATATCTAAACATGATTTTTCAATGGGCATATAATTATGCTCATACACAACCAATGTGTGACTTAAATATTACATGGCATGCTCCTTACCATTATCATCATGTTGAGATAGGAGTTCCCCTAGGTCTTTATTTGTGGTAGATAGGTATAGTAAGAATGGCTTTCTTAGCATAGGAGGAAATAAAATAGGCAGATTTGCTAGATAGTCCTTCAATTATTTAAAAAAATTTGGCATTCATCATCCTAATTAAATTATACCCATTTCTTCAACAAGTGTGTGAATAGGTGACACTTATTGACCAATTACAATATGAAGTGTCTTATGAACTAGATCTTGCCCTATAAACTATGAAGTTGCTTCAAATTGGTTAGTGGTGGTATCTGAGTTATGGCTTATACTTTGGCTAGATCAACATCAATGCCTCTAAAAGTCATAATGAAGCTAAGTAATTTACTTGAAGTAACTCCTAAAATTTACTTCTTAAGGTAGATCCTAAATTTGTATTCACATAGTTGCTCAAATATTCATCAGAGTGCTTCTGGATGATCAACCCTAGTATTTGATTTACCTAGTATGTCATCGATAAAGTCTTCAATCATATCATGAATTATATCATGAAATATGATGGTCATAGATATTTGGTAGGTGGCCCTTACATTTTTGAGACCAAATAGCATAACCTAATAATATAATTTTCCCCATATAGTGTTGAATGCTATTTTATCTTGGTCTTTTGGTGCAATCTAGATCTAGTTATATCTTGAGAATTCATCCTTGATTGAAAGCATTTCATAACCCACTTTGAAGTTTACTATCATATCAATGTTTAGTAGAGTAAATTCATCCTTGGGAAGGATTTATTTGTCCCTAAAATTAGTGCAAATTTTTATTCCTTCTAGCTTCTTGATAATTGGTACAACATTAGAGATCCACTCTGAGTAGTCAATTGATAAAATAAATCCTACTTCCAATATCCTTTCCAACTCTTTATTCATTGATATATCAATTTGAGAATGCATTTTGTGTAATTTTTTTCATATATTTTCCATTAAGATGTACCAAAATGTGGTGTACAACCAAGGTAGAGTCCAAACAAGGCATGTCAGAATAGACCCAGGGAAATATATCAATAAATTCCCTCAAGGTAGGGTCCTCAATGAGGGATGCACCTAATTTGATCCATTTTGGGTCATCTAGAGTCTTGATTTTAGCTTCTATAATATCTTCCACAATAAGAGTCAAATTATCTTCTAGAATGGTCGACAAAGATTGAAATTGACCTATAATGGTAGTCTTTTGTTAATACTGGATATTTAAGTTCTCCTAAGCATGATGAATCAAAATCTCCCAATGGTAGAGATGGCCATGTGATAAATATTATTTTAAACTATTGGATGATTCAATCAAAAGCCTATTGTTCTTCAAGACTCAACTTGGACCCATAAGCACATTCATCATTTGTGATCTCTTGAGAAATGTTTGAGGAAGGTTGAACACCCCCATCTAATGGTGCCTAAAATAGGTTTTCACCACTAGATTGGCCTTTCTCTTTACTATTTCCCTTGTCCAAAATCACCTCAAAGATGTTTTCACTATGGGACCTCAATGTTTTATTTAATTATTTTTGGATAAGGTTGTTCACCCATTCTCCAAAATAGGCTTCAAGATCTAACTTGATTGAGAACCCTTGTTTGTGGTTTCCTAATGAAATATTATTCCTCAGGCCTAAAAAATCAAAGAAGGCCTCATTATTCTAAAATTAGTCAACTAGCACTATTGATTCTTGTTGGCCCCAGCCTACTAGTTGAGGATAATATAATAGAAGTGAGTTATGGTGAATAACTAGTTAAAGGGTATAAATGACATTAGTATCAAAGAAATTAGTATTGGCTAGGTCATCAAAAAGGCTATGATCAAACTCTACTTTATTGTTAGCATTTTTGTCACTATTCATTGGCATTGGAACTCAAATAAGATACATGGGGTCACCCCCAATTAGTTTAAATCCTAGACCATATGTTATTTTGTATCAAGTGGAAGAAATTGGCTCAAGCAGACCCTATTGATATAGTCCAAAGCCTCTACCCTCATAGGAATGTCTTTCTATGATTTTATTTGAAATGGATATTTGGAATTTATGTAATAGTTATCCAATTTGTCATTATAAAACCAAGATTCATCATCTACAAGAGGGTTTTGTTCTTGGCTAGAGGTTGATATGAAAATTATAGGTGCTAGACTATGCAGTTTGTCTTTTATTTTTTGTTATCATTCTAGGTAGGGTGATTTGGATTTTGTTATTCCAAAGGACTTGGGGTTATATGGAAGCTTGGAAATGTGGAATGTATCATGGGTCAAATATTATCCTAGGCCATTAGTGAGATGGTATAATGATTAGATATTTCAGGAGGTGGCATATGGGAAAGTAAATCAAGGGTATCAGGGTCAATGTAGTTGGCCTCTAGTGAATCAATAAGTATTAATTTCCCCTTATCCTTCTTAAGAACTATATGCAAGCCAAAGTGATAGTTATAGATTTGGTACTTATCCTCTAAATGCTTGCAATGTTCATATGGCTGCAAATCTCCATGAATAATAACCTCCATACTTGAATGGGAGAAATTGATGCACTGGTGAAATGTTGATAGGATAACATGAATCTCATGTATCCAAGGTCTACCCAATAGAATATTATATGATAAACCAAAGTATAAAACATGACAAGTGTATTATGGGTCAATGGACCAATAATAACTAGTAAGTTGATGGTGCCTTGTGATTCCTATTCTTCATTATCGTAGGCCTTGATGGTGATCATTTCTAGATGGAAATCATTTGTAGTATACCCAAGGATCTTGATGAGATTTAGAGATGCAATATTTAGGACTAATCCATAGGCTATGACGACATTCTTCACTTTATGCCACATTATGAAAACTTTGATGTATAATGGATTGTTATGCAAAGGGCCAAGGGATGACATATTGCTTTGGTCAAAGGTTAATTATTGGCCTAGAGCTAGATGTCTAACCAAAACTTGAAATTTGTCTATAGATATGTTAATAAGAACTTTGGACTAGATAAGGAACTCTGTTAAGATGTTCTTTTGGATTGTAGATATATGTAACAAATCTAAAATGGAGATTTATGTGGGTATCTTCTATAATTATTCCATAATGTCAAACATATTTTCTTGCATATTGGTAAATGGATTATTCCTAGCTAGAATGGTTGGTTATATGGGTGAAGTGGTAGATGGCTATGAGCCTATTATAATAATATTCAACTGCCAAGTTGTGATTTCACAATCAGGATTAGATACAAGACTATTGTTGATAACAAATGCTGGTGGAAGGGACCAAATAAGATAAATCTCAGTTGTTAGTGTATTTGTGCATGGTCATGGGATAATGATAATTTATTGATATAAGGTCTCAAATTAGGAATCCCTGATTATTGGTATGTCTATATGTTGTCCCAAGTCAAGGAAGGATCATTGGCATGGTTTGGTTGATTGGATTTAATTAGTAATGATCTTGTTTGATTGGAATTTGGTCTTAGATTGATGGAGATAGTATAAATATAACCTCCTACAATATGGCCTATAACCTTATTATAGTCATGTGTAACTACATGGTAGGTCTATTGGTTATTGGCATCATTTTATTCTTGGTTCCATCCATTCATTTGACTTTGTTAGTTTTACTATTGATTTTGTTGGTTTTATCTCAGTTGTTGATACTGGTGTTGTTGGTTGTTATGTTATGAAAATGGATTTTGATAGATGTCAAGGTTTTGATTAGATGTGGAAGCACCAAGCTCCAATGTGATATCTCCATTTTCTAGCATAATCTCCATTAAATGTTTAATTTACACACAATGATTCAAATTACATATATTAACTTTAAAATACTCGTAGAATTCATTTTACTTATACTAATTTGGATAGTCAATCCCCTCTAGAGAGTGTTTCAAAATAGGCTAATTAATTAAATTAGATGTGTTTAGATTTTAAAACACATATTAAATGGGCGATCTAAGGTCACTAAATATGCGATGATTAGGCATAGTTCTCTTTGGAGGAGGGTTTTGCAAAGGCAAAGGTTGTTACACTTCTTGTGCTTATCTAAGCTGCTACACTTACTACATTTACTGAAGAGGTTATTGGTTAGGAGTAATTTTCATATGCATCATAGGTTGTGTAGACCATCTTTTCATATTTTGGACATGTTATAAATTATTTACTCCATTTCTAATAGCATTCTTGTTGTAATTGAATTTCTTGGGTTTGTCATAGTTATTGGCCTAGGATGCTTGCAACACTCATGCTTGGACTTGGTTTTGATTTTGGCCATTGTTTTTGTTTTGATTTTGGATTTGATTTGATAAGGTAAGTTTAATGATCCCTTTATTAATAAGGTCTATTTTGATCAAAAAACCTTTGTCAATGATCTCCTTAAAAGTATGTGCACATTGTAGCTCCAAATGATAAGATATCTCATTATGCAATTTTTTGGTAAACACAATAGCTAATTGATTTTTTGATAGATTATTAGTGAATAAAATTGAAAGGGGTCTCCATAATTGTAGATAAATTAAAAATATTTCACTATCCTTCTATTTGTATTGCATAAAATCTACCAATGAAATCTCAAGCTTGAGATTGTAGGAGAAGTGTTGCACAAACTTGTCTAAAAGATCATCAAAGTCAAAAATTGAATTCTTAGACAATTTCAAAAACCATTTAAAATTTTCTCTTATTACACTCCTTAGAAATAATAGTAAGAGGTATATGTCATTTTAGGCCACTAGTTGGCATGCAACAAATAATTCCATCAAATAGACCTTGGGGTCACCTTTCCTTTTGTATTTGTAATTTTTTGGTGGTTCATACCCTGAAAGAAACGGTATTTGAAAATAATATTTATTGAAAGGATAGGAAAAAATGTTATATAACTTAAAATTCTTGTTCTACTTTCTAGCTTAGAAGAGGGCAATTGCATCCTTCATTTATTACAGATCATATGAGAGGAAACTAGAGGGAACATTGGCTCAAGGTGGAGGTTGGAAGGTCAATAGAAAATTACTTTGATCGGGTATAATGAAGGAATTTGTTTGATAATGTTTGTTTAGTTCAAGAATTGACTAGGAATATGCATATGTAGATTTGGATGTGACTATTATAATTGCACATATTTATTTACAATATTTTGGCTAGGATTAGGTATATGGTCCTAGCTTTGGAGAAACTATAGCTAAGATGGAAGGATGTGGATGTACCATTCCTATTGAGGTTCAATAGGGACTAATTGCTGACTATTAATACCTAGATGAGTGAGGGGAACACTTAAACTAAGGCCTTGTCATTGAGCTTGTGGCACATTTGGCACAAAAGGCAATTATTACGTAATTGGTAATTATGGAAAATTGGAACCTCTTAGTTACAAGAATCTTTGTTGGGAAGTAAATGAATTTTTAAGTTTTAGCATTTATAACTAACCAATACTTATAAATTTTTGATTAGACATAATCTATGATTGTATTGGTATGTTAGTTTGTAACTAAAGAGGCATGTTTATCACTACCTGGTAAGGTAGAACATTAGTTTCCCACTATTGTGGTGGCAAGATGTTTTGCTTCTACTTGAAGGGTACATTAGATTTTGCCTATTGTTGTGGAATATTAGTCATCACCTAATGTGCTTTAGTAATATTTGTCACATTTTTTTGAGGTATGGCACTGGTATTTTCTTGGATACTTAATCCCTATGGTTGCATGCTTGAAAGAACAACTAGTTTAGGATTAGAGGTAGTTATTTATGGTTAGGAGCTAGAAATTCATACCCCTTGCATTTATGAACCACTGATGGTGTCAACTAAAGGCATTTTTTTGTGGACTAGTTATTTGTTCATTTACACCACTTTGGTCTGGATTAGATAGTATTTATGTATTGTCTAATATGTTTGGCTCATTATTCTTCATAGAAGTAGATGACACTTATTCAATGGTAGGGGAATTAAGCATGTCTCTAACCAAAGTAATTTACATGAATGGTTTTAAACCCTAATTTTCTTGGCCTGTCAATTTAATTAAGACCCTAGTTGAAGGATCTAACTTGATAAGAGGAACATTTGACATGGTCATATTATTTAAATTACATGCTAATTTTAGATACATCTAGTATATTGTCTACATTTATATGAAATGGTCCTTTATGAGGCCATTTCCTATGATAAGCATATAAGGGTCTTGAAATAACATCAACACTATAGAATGAGCATTGTTAAAAGAGACTTATGCATTGGTTTGAGTATAATACATGTTGTAAGGCCCTGTAAATAAACTTGTCAAGTTTTCATGGGTAAAGTCTACCACAAATTTAGACCCTACTTCTATGGATATAATTAAGATTTCATCCTTGTTCATAATCAAGTGATGTTCAAATAATTAGGGGTCATAGGCTGATGGTGTAATCTAAGAATTTGACTCAAGAGAGGATGGTTAGTATGGTGTAAGTTCAAAAATGAAAACAAAATTAAAGAAACACACTAACATAGCATCTCTATGCTTAGACACTCATGAGAGCTTAGTTAACAAACATGAATAAAATACACAACTAAAATACAAAAGAAACCCTCTTTTACCTTCCTTGGATGCTCCAAAATGCTTGTTGTAGTGGCATTTTTGGCTTGTTCTCATGAATTCCTTATAAATATAAGCTTTCCTATCCCTATCTCTCTTTGACACTTTTGGCTTGTGGCTTGACTAGGATTGGAATCAATTTGGCATGGTAACACTAGTTGGATAAAAAATTTAAAACCAATCCTACATTATAAATTTTCATAATCATGTTTTTTTTAAAAATATTTGAGCATAATAACTTTGTACTAAAATATCTTAGAAATGATGTTCATGGCCTCTCTATTTATAGATTTTTGAGAATGTATAGAATCAACCTGAACCTTCCATCCTGAGATTGAGATGTGTGGTTGAGGATTAATTCAATTTTTAGAATTAATTTTATAATTATCCTCATCATGACATTGGAAAAAGGTGAAATTAAGAGGCATGGAGGACATCATGGAAGGCATTGATGAGGTGTGGAGGGCATGAATCCTGATATTTGTGGTATTTAGCACCTAGAGATGTCTTCCCAAGAAATGAGGTCACTTGATGATGCAGTTATTCAATATTCATTTCTAAAAAAAATTATTCAACAAGTTTTCATGGAATTTTTAATTAGGATCTAGTTTGGTTTAATTCTCTCTAAGTGTGATTAAGCACTTTATGCATAATTTACTCAAATTGATCAGAATGCGTTGTTATTGGTCCAAAATTTGACTAGATTGGAATTGGAAGTTAGTGTCAGATGCATTGCATCCATTATCCCATTTAAGATGCTATCAACACCAAATAACAAAGGAATGTGTATGGTACAAGATATTTGATAGGAAAGATCAATCCAAAGCACCTAAGTGCAAAATTATCATTTTGACTCAAAATGGTCTGATTAAAGTTAGCTAGCCCATAAATAGCATTACCCCATTTAATGATAATTTAGCCAAAATTGGCACTTGAATATGTTAGTTTCAAATATTTTAATGTGCTTTAGTGTTTTTAGGCCAAATTGTGCATTTTTGTGGAAATTGATCAAAAGCCTGATTGGAAGTTATTAGTGATTAGTTTTAGGTGTCTACAGTTTGCTCCTATTTGGGAAGGCACTACGAACCATATGTAAAGAGTGTAATTTAAAATAATGAGAGATGGAATATATGAAAAAAATAATATGGTTGAAGACTAAATATCCAAATGGTTTTGGGAAGCCTATGTTGATTCCCCCTCGAGGGAGTGGTCATCACATTTGTTGATGGGCAGTCCCTCGAAAAGAAACAAGAAGAAAGGTGGAATTAATCTGTGGTTGAGATTAATCCAAATAGGAAAATGTTTTCATTTATTGATGTAAAAAGGATGTTGATTTTCCAAAAGGTGGTTATAATCAAGAATAAAAGTTAAAATAATGATTTTCTCATTAGTAATTATAATCATTAAGTAGACCTAGATAGGCTAAAGATGATTGTGCCCCAGTCAGGGCTGATTAACAAGCATAACTCAAGGATATAACTTGGAATATAGATTAAAGATGAGTGGGCAAAAAATGATGAAATATACAAATATAATAATAACAATAATAATAATAATAATAATAATAATAGTCAATGTGAATGATTTAGTTATACCTGCCAATAAGGAGATGTTCATCCTGATTGCCAATGATACAACTAGAATGATCATTGGGTTTATTTGATCAAGGGTGGGATGGAAGGATTTTACCAAGGTACCAAGGAGAGAATTTTGTGTCTCTATTGATTTTTGACATTCCCAAAGACAATTTTTTTTGTATTATATGATGGTAGGCTTCATGATAGAACACCATGAAGACTATCCAAAAATATGCATAAGGACTGACTCTCGATCCAATAAACACTAAAAAATAATGCACCAATGATAAAAACCATGAGGATAATGTTTTCATAGAATATGGATGGACTCAATAATAATTTTCTCAAAGAATCCCCATGAATGCATATAGACTGAGTTGAGGAAATAGTGTTGAAAGCAAACAAATAAGCAAGCAACAAACAAACAAACAAATAAATAAAATAAACAAACAACTTGAAATAAATAAACAAATATTTTTTTTTAAACAAAATCAAAAGAAAGCATCCTAATAATGACTATGCCCTTGTAAGATAGATTGAGGGTAACTGACTAGGCTTAGACAAGACAAATGTTTTTGGATTTTGAAATATTATGAATGTTTTTGGAATTTTGAGGTATCTTAACTTGTTATAGAATGATAAGATACTTATTCAAAAAATGTCAAGAGCATTTGGCTTAGGTTAATCACAAAATTATGAGAGAGTATAGAAAGGGGGACTGGGGTGACCTTAACATGAATTGAGCATGACCCACATAGTCCTAAAATGACCTCAAGTCATAGTAATTCTACCCACATAAAAGGTGAGGAAAAACCAATTAGGTCCCAATAAGTTCTCAAATCTAGCAAATGGCCAGTTAAATGAAAATAGTAATGGCAAGGTGATGTGGTAATGCATGATAAAGAAGTGTTGCCCCTAATTTTCCCATAGGTGGTTATAACTAGGATACAATGGCATAGGTCAATGTTACTAATTTGCCCATATGAAATTATAATTAGTAGCGAGACTGGTGAGACACTAATTTTCCTATAGATGGTTATAATCAAGCTCACATAAATAAACATGGATATAGGATGAAAGATATCTTGCTAGATCAACTATCACACTAATTTCATAGACAATCATTATAAACATGGATTTGATAAGAGTTAAAACCTAATCAAAATCTCCTCACAAAAATTGTAGGAAGAACAAAAGGAACCAAGATCAAAATAGGATTGGGTAGGATGATTAAAAATAGGCTTTAGTCTAGATAAGAATGGAATGATAAGATGGTATGGTCTTTCTCTAGGATAATAATGATTTGATAATTTGGATAAAATGGTAAGAGGGTTACCCCCAAGTGATGGGGTGAATGGTTGGGGTCTATAATAATGTCAAATGAATATGTAACAATGACAATGACATGGAAATGTGAAATGGTATGGTACATTTTTTTGGCATGGGTATGGTTTTTGATTCTATTATTCCTATTGATCTTAATCAACAAATGATACAAACAAAATACTTGATCACATTAATTTTTAGGCCACACCTCATCTAAATAATTAATCTATCAAGAACTCAATGTGGATCTAGTTGTTAAGAATGCCTTTGTGATGTTCATTGGTCAATGATTATGATTCCTTAAAATGTTGAGACATAATATCTTTATAGCATTTGGAAAGGAAAGTGTAACCATATATGGTAAATAGGGACAAATAATGGATGGTAGGTTTTATTATGAAATGGAATGGTAGATGATAATGGAATGTATAATGGTGGAGAAATAAATTAAGATCAAGACTTTCAATCACACATAATCTTTTTGATGCCAGATTTGACATAATTTTGGTTGTGGTAGGGTTGGAGACTTATTCTCTCAATAGGACCACCATAATTTTCTATTATTTTATCTTGAGAGTAGTTACCATCTGATTAGGCTATGGATAGGAAGCTATTTTGATTTGATCTTTGATTTTGTCTTCATAAGGTAGTGAGAAACTTTTATGTTCAGATATTGGTGCCTCAAAGAGTTTTCACCAATGAAGTTGTCTTGATTGTCCCATAGTGTGTTTAAGAAGGTTTCACTAATGAATTTTAGATTTTGAATTTGATTATATTCTAGTGCTTCTAAAAAAGTTTCACTAGAAGATACTGAGTTCTAACTTGGATTGTCCCCTAGTGACTCCAAAAAGGTTTCACTAGGAAAGTGTTCTTCTGCTATATGATTGTGGTCTTGGCCTCCTTGTTCTTCTTCAACTACTATATCTCGATGGATGAAGTTCAATAAAGTGTGATTTTGTATATCCTAATCAACACTTTTGGGAGATGAAATGTCAATGATATGGCTATTTTGGTTGTTGGTAATGGCCTATGGAATGGTATTGTAATGGGGAGAGGCTACACAATCCTCATAAAAGATACTAAAATAACTTTTGTCAAAGCCAAATTACTCATCCTCAAAAACCTTAGAAGGACCATAAATGTATTCAAATTGATCTACAAAGCATGCATAACTAATGTTATAGTATCCATGAACATATTTTTCTTTTGAATCTGATTCTAACTCAAGGGACTCTAAGTCTAATATTGAGACTGATGTTGATTTAGATTTAGATTTAGATGCTAAATCTGATGATAGTCCAAGAGTAAATCCTAACTCTAACTCTAATTCTTCATCTAATTGGTACTCTCTTATAATGATGTCTTATTGAATGCTTGGTATTTGATAAGTAATAACTTGTAATGGCATGATGGGCTCCGTAAAGACTAGTTTTTCAAAGTGAGACTCCTCTAGGATGGGGAAAAGGTCAAGAGACAACTCCTCAAAGACTAGATTTTCAATAGGAGGCTCTTGAAAAATTGGCACATGGTCAAGGTAATTATTTGCCTAAAGGTAGTTATAATCATAAAGAAGTGACTTAGCAAAGATAGGCTTGTTACTGTGAGAATTCTCGACAAATAAGATAGGATCAATAGGTGATTCATCATAGGTTGACTTATCATAAGTGGTTGGTTCAACAACAACATCTTAGATTGGTTGGTTGTCTTGGCTTTAGTTTTCAATGAGTTGGAAAATACTAGTTTTAAACATAGCTTGGTCTTCAAAAGATTGGATCGATTAAGGTTTGGATGGGATGACTTATGGTTAGATAATGGTAGGGTTGTGGGGAACATGATTGCTCACATGAGCCAAAGGATGATTTCCTAAAATGGTAATGATAAGGAATTTTGGGGCTTGATTGCCTACACAAGCTAAAAGACTAGGTCTTAAAATGATGAAGGGGTGTTGTGGAGCTTGATTGCTCACACAAACCAAAGGATGAGGTCTTGGTATGGGAATGGTGAGACATTGTGGTCTTTGAAGATAAATAATATGATTTGGTGGAGCCTAATTACTCACATAAGCCAAGCATCTATGTTTTCCTCATAAACCATATCATCCCAATTGCAAGTTGGCTCATAAACTAGTTCTTGACTATGTTCCATGTACTAATTATTGAAAAGAGGGTATAGATTTGTATCCCAAACAACATTATCTATAGTTGGGTCTTCAAAGTCTTCTTCAAATGTTGCTTCATACCAATCCAAGTTTTGATTTTAATTGTGGATTTTCACTATGTTCCCCATATGGAGTATTTTAAGGAGAATAATAAAAATCATTGAAAAATCTTTCTCTATAGGGGTTCCTAGTGGGATTTTGTGAAGCCATTCTATCATAAGTTGTAATGTACATGACTCCACTATAAGTTTAGTTAGATATATTTGTGTAAATAATGAAATCTCTTAAACAAAAAGATTTAGAGTTTTACAAACTCTGAAAAACTATACAAAGGACAAATGGTTCAAACTTGGTCTAACTTGGTTGAAGGGGTGGATTTGTATCTCCAATATGGTCTAAAAGTGGAGATATATCTCCAAAATTATTTGTGCTTAGACTTGGCATAAAATAGTCTAACATCAAATGTCTAATGTCAAATGTCATATGCACAAAAAATCAAGCATCTTAATAAAAATTGATATGTCAAAGGTCTAGGTTAAAGTGTTCCAAACAAGGTCTAAACTAGGGAAGGGAAAAGTTGAGTTACTAGGTCTTTTGTCCAAATGCACAGTCAAAATCTAGGCTCAAACAAATAGGCATATGTTAGGACTTTTGTCCAAATAGCATCAAAATCTAGATTTGAAACAAAGGTATCATGTGATTTGATTTAATCTAACAATTTTGGAAAGAAATTTGACATAGAACCAACACATAAAATCAAACATAAACATGATCAGTTGGCATAAGGCATAACACAAAAATCTCTTTAAAGAAATATTGTGTTTTCCTAAATAAATGCACAAACAATGATGAGGATAGACATGAAACAAACAAACCATCAATAGTTTTCATATTTGGGTAATTGATTAATTGAAGTTATACAACCCAAAAGAGAAATATCTATGTATCAACCCCACACATTAAGGCCTAAATATAAATCAATCAATGTTTGAATCCAAACTTAACAAAGCTAATTGAAAACTCAATGTTGAAAACTAGGATTTGACCAAACAAGCTAGATAAGATTAGATAGCATGATGACACATAAATGAGGTCTAAATGGCTGATGTGACATGGTGTGAAACAAATGGTTTATTTGGAATAAGGTGAAACAAGTCTTGAAACAAATTAAGTATCCTAATGATGTAAGCATGCTTAAATGATGTGATCTATGCTATGCTTCAAAAGACTCAAGTGTAAAATGGTTTTAACATGATCTGGGCAGTATAACACTACCCTCCTTAATTCAAATGACACAGACACAAACAAGTCTAACAAAAATTTCAAGCCACAAGTGTGGTGTAAAATAGATAGTATAATGCCTCTTTAGAAAAAAGTGTGACATATAAACCAATTAGTTTTGACATGGCTTATAAACAAACAAATAAGTTTTAGTCTCAAAAACACCAAGTAAGATAAATGACCAAAATACACTAAATATAATCATCTAAATCATAACATGAGTATGGAAATGTGGCATTGATTAGACTAGCAAGATTTTAAACAATTCTAGGGGAATCAATTTCAAAATGACTTTCACATCAAACAATGCAAAAGAAAAGCACATAAATTGGGTGACCATAACATTGGCTAGTTTTAAAAAGGTATAGTCTTTTTTACAACCACTACATCTTGCTAATCACTCAGTGTAGTGTGATGTTCAAATGCAAATATGTCATATATGCAACTCCAAAAGAGTAAGTGAAGTCAATGCTGGGAGATGAAACCCCAAGTCAAAGCTTACCTAGAGAACTCAAGGGAGGTAATGACGTCTCCCTCATAAGCCAAGTTTGCATGAAAATAAAAAACTAATAGAAAGACTTTATGGTCATTTTTAAGGTCACTCAAACTTTGATGAGTTTTTGGGGAGTGCTTTAGATGAATTTATTTATAAGCCTTGGACTATAATATTTGCAATAGGAATGGTACTTTTAATTTCAAGGGTTCCCTAAAGGGGACAAATGGAAGAGCATACATGTAACATCCCTCTTTTTTCTAAACAAAAAATAGATCAAGCAACTATTGAAGACAAAAAGCTAGGAAAGATGAGTTAATTTTTAAGTCCAAATGAAAATGAGGTGGTGTTCATTTGACCCCTTGGTCTTAGTTGTAACTTTGAAAACTAATGCTAAAAACACTTATTTAAGCACATTAAATGTTACTTTTAACACCAAATTAATGTTTCTAATTCATTTTAAAACATGTAAAATATGTTCTAAAACATGATTTATCAAACTTGAAATCCGTCAGTTACTTCTCTACCTTTAAGGTATCACCCCAAAAATAAATATGTTAGATTAGAAACATTTTAAATAGATTTTCCAAATTTGGTTAAAAAATATATTAAACTTGAAGCTAAACTAATGTTAAATTCTAAAAATTTAGGAGAAAACACATGGTTTAAAAAAATCATCCAAAATAAAGTCTATATGACCTCAAACCAAGAATTTTAAAATAGCTCTCAAGTTTGTGTTTTTAATAAAATATAGTGACCAACATTGGTTATATAACTGATGTTGATTACACCTACTAACCAATGATGGTTATTTAACCAACATCGGCTACACAAATAATGACTGATGAGGATTGTGTCAATCGATGATGGTTTTACTAACTAACGTCAGTTATTATGTAAACTCATGACAAATAAAAATGGCAAAACAAAGTTAGAAAATCAATTTGTAAGATTTATAATGATCCAAATGAAGATTTTAAAGCTACAAAATGATATTCTTCATGTGTGGGATGCATCTTGTCCAATCGAACATGTCATTATGTGATATAATAATTTTAATCAAAAGAGGATGGTTATTATGGTTTTAGTTCCAAAATGAAAATAAATCAAAGAAACACACTAACTAGTATAACATGTCTAGGCCTAGACACTAAGTAGAGCTTAGTTAACAAACATGAATAAAACACAACTAAAATGCAAAATAAACTCTCTTTTAGTTTCCTTGGATGCTCCAAAATTCTTGTTGTAGTGGCTTTCTTGACTTGTGCTCATGAAGTCCTTAGCAATGGAAGCTTGGTTACCTCCATCTCTCCTTGGCACCTTTGGCTTATGGTTAGACTAGGTTTGGAATCAATTCGGCATGGTAACACTAGTTACATGAAGCTTTTAGAACCAATATTTCATTATAACTTTGCATAATCATGTATTTTTTGAAGATATTTGAGAATAATAACTTTGAACCAAAATAGATTAGAAATGATGTTCATGGCCTCTCTATTTATAGCTTTTTTAGAATGTCTAGAATCAACCTAAATTGTCCATCTTGAGATTGAGATGTGTGGTTAAGGATTAATTCAATTTTTAGAATTAAGTTTATAATTATCCTCATCATGAAATTGGAATAAGGGTAAAGTAATAGGCATGGAGGGAATCATGGAAGGCAATGATGAGGCATGGAGGGGATGAATCCTAATATTTGTGGCATTTATGGCCTAGAGATGTCTTCCCAAGAAATGAGGTCACTTGATAATGTAGATATTTAATATTCATTTCTAAAAACAAGTATTTAACAAGTTTCCATGGAATTATTAATTAGTATTTAATTTGGTTTAATTATCTCTAAGAATGATTAAGCACTTTATGCATAGATTACTCAAATTGATCATAATGCCTTGTTATTGGTCTAAAATTTGATTGGATTCAAATTGGAAGTCAATGTTAGATGTGTTGGATCCTTTATCCCATTTAAGATGTTACCAATACCAAATAACCAAAACATGTGTCTTGTGCAAGAGATTGGATAGGAAAGATCAATCCAAAGCACCTAGGTGCAAAATTAGCATTTTGACTCAAAATGATTTGATCACAGTTAGTTGGCCCATAAATTTAATTTCCCCATTTAGTGATACTTTAGCCAAAATCAGCACTTGAATATGTTAGTTTTAAATCTTTAAATGTGTTTTAGTGTTTTTAGGTGAAATTGTGTATTTTGGTGTAAATTGGTTAAAAGCTTGATTGGAGGTTATCAGTGACCAGTTTTAGGTGTCTATAAATGGAATTGTAACATATTATGGTTGCTATTGGACTTGTTCTACAATCAAAGGTACACTAGCTAAGTATTATGCCATCTATTATTGGTCCTATTCTAATTATGGAGGCATGTTGACCAAATAATGGGCCAAAGGATCTTGGATTTATTCCCCTAATTGAGTGTTGTAAGCTAGATAAGGATCCATCTCACAAAAAACATCATCTCCATAAGGTCCTTGAACTAAGTCTTCTTATGTGACCACATTACTATATCATAGATTGTATATGATTCCACTACTTGTATAGTGAGACATATTCAAATCAATAGTGAATGTTTCATGAAAAAAGGGTTAAATTTCTACAAACTCTAAAAAATAATGTATAAAAAGTCAAAAGGTTCAAACTTGATCTAACTTGGTCTAATGGGAGATGTATCTCCAAAATGGTTTGTGACAAAACTTGGTATAAAATAATATAACATTCAATTGTCTCAAACAAAAAGGTCAAGTAATTGAACTAAAGACAAATTCCAAACTCTAGGTTCAAAGTGTTCCAAATAGGTCTAATATAGGAAAATAAAGGTTTCTAGATATTTTGTCCAAATATGGTATCAAAATTTACTCTCAAACAAATCATGTGCTAGGACTTTTAGCCAAATGTGATATCAAAATCTAGACTTTAACCAAAAGGGGTATTTAATCTAACAAACTTGAAATACTTTATCATAGACTAGGCACTTGAATTCACACATGAACTTGATCAAATTAGTATAAGGCACTTGGAGATAGACTATTTTCTCCCAAATAAAGGCACAAAAAAATAATTTTTGAATTTGGGTAAAGAATTAACCTAAATTACGTAACCCAAAACAGAAATATCTATGTCTAATCTCCAAATAAGATAAGGCCTAAATATAAATCAATCAATATTTTAATTTGACCTTGTCAAGGTTAATTAAAAACTCAACTTAGGAAAACTAGGCTTCTTTTGAACAAACAAGCTAGACAAAATTGAATGGCATAATGGCACTAGACAAAGATCACAAAGGAATACATGGTTTCAAATGTGAAACTTGAACATAAGATAAGATGAGTTTATGAAACAATTTGAGCAGTGTAACAATGTTATTAGTCTCTCAAAGGTATAAACAATGATTTATTTCCAGAATCTAAGGAACAAAACTTGAAATTATTTGGGAAACATAACATTACCCCCATTTCAATTAAGTGACGCACACAACATTTTTGACAAAAGGTTTAAGGTAATTGCAAGGTGTCAAATGAATGAAATAATGCCTCCTCAAATAATGGAGTTATGTGGACACAAGAATTTTTTTGATGTATCATAAACACACATAAATGGTTTTTCACTCAATAAACTAATCAATAAAGGAATAAATGATAAAACATAACTAAGTAAATCATCTTAAGCCCTAAATTGACAAGGTTGCATCATATTATTGAAATACATCTATATATGTGATCTTATGAGGATTTTAAGTGTTAATCCAAAAATAAAATCACATGAAGCAGTAGGGCTTTTACACTCCTTCTCCCAAGAGATTGCATGGTGACATGGGTCTTCACGATACTCACCCTACATCAAACATAGTTCCATGGTAAGTGGGGTTTGTCTAAAACTCAATTTTTTGACCATCTGGATGGTCCCAAGTGTGATTAACACTAGAGATGCATCACATCAAATGATTCCATACCAATTAACTTATTATGTAAAGGTTTTTTCCTTTGCATAGTGATTCCATACATGTACTGCTTAGTGGAATCCCTTGATTAAGCAAACCTGACTCAAGTTTTTATTACAAAAGGAGAGGTTAGGCATTCAACCCCTAGCTCTCATAGTATGCATACCTTGATTTGTATACCCACCATAGATAAAGGTTAAAACAATGTCAGGAGATGAAACCCTAGGTCAAATCTTACCTAAAGAACTCGTGAAGAAGCTATGAAATCCCCTTAATAATCCAAATTGCATAAAAATAAAACTAAGTGAAAAGACTTTAGAGGTTTATTTTCAATCACCCAAACCATACAGGTTTTGGGGAGAGCCTAGATAACAATTTTTCCATGCCTTGGACTAGGCACACAAAACAAGTGAAAAGGTGCTTTTAATCACCCAAGTTCCATATAGGGGATGGGGGAGAGCATATATGCAATCTTCATTTTACAAAAACAAAAAATAGGTAATAAAACAAACACTTTTAAGAATTTGAAATCTAAGTGAGTGTGAATTTTATAAACCAAATAAAATGTTTGATAAAGTTCTTTGTACCCTTAGCTTAAATTTGCAAAAAACTTAAAATAATTTCCATAAAATAACTTAACACAAAGCACCTAGGTTCCTTTTAATCACTTAAAATCAAATGTTCAAGACTTAACCATTCTTTTTAAGCACCAAAATGAAGTGTTCACGAGTTTAAACCTAAAAATTTATGTTCTAATCCCATCTTGGCGCTAAAAAAATTAGAGAGTTTTATTTTACTTTGAAGCACATTTGAAGATGACCAAACAAGTTTTAAAAAGATATCCCTCAAGTTTCTCTATAGTTTTCACATAGATATTGATATTGGTTAGAAGTGACCACTACTAGTTATAAGGTGATCGATGTCAGTTGGGCATGAAACTAATGTCAATCAATAAAGACCGATGTCATCTACTTATGAACTTGAAGGAAAAAACAATAGATTCTAATAATGTTAGCTCAAAATATTATGAAATCCCCATGAAACCTACAACAAGGTGATTAAACAAAGACTATATAAATCAATAAAACAAAAAAACAAAAATTAGAAGCTTTAAGAAGATTTAAAATCCTAGTTTTTAAGGCATTTCCTAACCTACACCATGACCAGTGATAGCTACCCAAAACTGATGTCAATTAAGTAGAACTGATGCTGATTATGCTTGATCGATGTTAGTCTTTGTGTAAATTTGAGTTAGCATAAAAAACTTGAATATGGAAAAAAGAAAGCTAAAACTCTTATTTTGAAGATATTCAAGCATTCATTTGAAAAATTTGGAGTTGTATCTTGGTCTTCTTAATATGTAGGATTGTTCTATGTCCCACTCATCATGTCATTTGTGATCATAGGAATTTGACAATAGAGAGGAGGTTAGATCAAGTGTTATTTCATAAAAAAATTAAATCAACACATTAACATGATAACATCTCTAAGACTAGATCTCAGGGGGAGCATAATGGACAAAATACAATTTAAATCCTAAATAAAATGTAAAGAATAATAATCCTTACCTTCCTTGAGAGATCCAAATGATTTATTCATGGATTGCATGGTTTATGCTCAAATAATCTTTGGAAATGGAGTTTTCTTTGCTCCTTCTCTCCTTGGCACCATTATGGATTTCTTGATGAAGCTCATGCTTGTGCCTTGGCTCAATATTTTGGCATTATAAAAATATTATCATGAGTCTTATGAAAAATTCTACATTATAACTATATAATTTTCCAAGCCCCTTTTTTCAATAGGAAATGGCTTGTATTTATAGGCTTAGAAACTAACCCCAACTCAAGGTGGGTTGAAGTGTAGTTTAAACATGGAATGGGTTCAAACCTATCCTAAGTGAGTTAAATAACTCTAATATAGATAAAATATGTCAAGAATGAATGATTTTCAATGAATTGGCATGGGTGAGATATTTTGAGATATTTTCAAAGACTTGACAACTCACAAAAGGTAATCATAAAAAGCTAGGATGTTTTCCAATTTTTGAATTTACTTTTTTTATTAATCCATTAATTGCATATGGATAACTCAACTAGGCATTTAATTTGGTTTATCTTTTTAATTAATTATGCTTAGGCTTTTAGCATTTATAATATTTTATTTTATGTGTGCACTTGCCCTACTTAATAGGTCTATATAGGTCAAATTGCATGTTGTAATGCTACATGTTGATTAGAGATGAAACTATGAGAGGCTTTTGTTTCTTACAATAGGATACCCTAATTAGCGATGTCTCAATGAGATTTTTAACTTTGATATATGATGCACAAGTAAATTTAGTTTGTTAAGAGATTCATAGGATTAATTTTTAAATATTGGTAAGAATTAGTTTAAAGTTTGATTGAAAGCCATTGGTGGCCAATTTTAGGTGTCTACATCCATAAATTATCCTGTTGTGATTTTACAAGGCCCTGCTCCACTTCTAACATTTTACCAAACACAAAATATTATCTCATCTTGAGATAAACTCTAAACTTTAATGTGGCCTAAATTTGGAAAAGATTATCCTTTTACAAAATTTAGAATAATCACTCGAGGTGTCATTTACTAATTTTTACCCTTTACACATTGCCTAGCTACCCTTTTGGGTATTGAACTAAGTAACATACTAGCCTATCACCATTTTAGGTTTTCAATAGACTAGCTTAACTAGGTGGCCACCCTTTATGGGTTTTCAACTAACTTGGACCCATTCTTAATGCTTATGGCTATGTTAAAAAGATGAAAAAAATAATTAAATTAAAATACTTGAACTACATATTTACCTATTATGGAGGTGGTGTCAAAGTTTAGCCAAGTGACTATGTAGGTTGTGGCTTCTTAGACTATGCCTTTATATCTAGATTTCTATTTTATAAAATTACTTGGAGCTCCTATGGTGAAATGAACTTAGGTTCTTCTATGATTTTCATAATAACTAGTTTAACCTATGAGATATCATGCTTGAGATTTTTATAATTATCAAGTAATTCCCACACCATGGTAAGAAAATTTCATAGTGGAATTTGAATGACCATCATATTTTGTAAATCTTCTTCTTCTATGATGGTAAGGAAGTTTTTGGCATTTGATATCTTAAGCTTGATATCTGACACATTATCATCCAACCTATCTATAGTCCTTTAGGCTTGAATATCCATAAATATGTTCAACATTGTCTCATTCTACTAGACCTAGAGATTCTTCATCATGGTATCCCAAGAGTCTAACAAATTTTGAAGAGTGACAAGCATTTCTTCTCCAGTATTCATTTGATAAATCATTATAGCTTTAAATTTATCTAGTGTTTTAAACTTTAGTTTCATAGTAACCAAGGTTTTGTCAAGGTGTTACCTCCAATAAAGAATTCCTTGGGATATATTTTTAGCCTAATACATAGTAGTGTTTAGAACCTATACATATTCCTCTAGTAGTTCATAGATGTCTTCCATTTTAGTGTAGATAGCCTACCCTTGGGTGCATAATGTGAGTAATTTTAGTATGCTCATCCAATCCTTTTTTAGTTGATTCAACAATGTAGTGAGTTATTTTTACTTAGACATTAATTGATCACCAAGGACTTATGTAACTATCGTAGAAAAGAATTGCATCTTATTAGAGGGTTCTTCAAGCTCTCTCACTTTTGGATATAAAATGATATTAAACCTAGGTTTTGGGTATCATGGGATGGGGTTGAACCTCTAGAGAAGGGTGGTTCCTTTTGGTAGATCACCTCAACTATTGGTTTTGACTTGAAAAAGGGTAAAAAGGATGCAAGAGATAATTTAAAGAATATAAAGGGTGGTAAACCAAACTAAAAGATAATCCAAATTTCTCAAAACTAACACTAAGGCAGCTCAAAGATAACCCTCACTCACATAATCTCTCAAACTGGTCATTTTACATCAATATTTCTAAACTAGGTTCCCTAAACAAGAGATAAAGCATGGAAGAGTGCCAAAAAACACACTATAACTTAATTAGTGATCAAAAGAGCATAAATTTAGACCTTCAAAAACCTTGAAACACTTACAAAAAGGCAATAAATAAGGATAATCACTAAGGAAGAACAATCCTCCATAAAGTAATCATGCACAATCTGACTAAAACACTAGATGTAGGAAAATAAATAGGTAAAATAAGTTATCCTATTTGTTGAAGAGGATATTATTACAAATTTTTATAGGTTTTTTCCTTGTCAAAAGAGAGTATATCTTTAAAATGGAGAAGAAAAGGGATATATAGGAGAAAAGGGAAGGGAGAGGAGAAGAAAGCTTTCATAAATCAATAAATGCCATTTAACCACCCTCCATGGAGGTCCTCCAAGGAAAAGGAAGATTTATATAATTTTAAACAACTTTCAAATCACTTATTCACTAATCTCACTTAGAAATTTAACCCTCCAAGGTCAAAAATGTCTTCAATCCCTCAAATTGGCCTAAAAAGGCACTAGAGGACAAAATTTGTTGAAGAAGATGACATCATACTCCACTAACTTGAGAAAGGTCTCCAAACATCTATAAGTTTCCTTAAATTCTCTAAATCACTCCTCAACTCCCAAAAAATCCTCCACTTGACTTCTATGCCCCATCTCCACTTGGATTATAGAAGCAACTTGGTAATGACTAGTCATCCTAACATTTGATGCCTTCACTAACTTTGAGGGTTAAATTTTTTTATTATTTATTCTTTGTTCCCAACTCATATTGTCTCCTAAAACCTAAAAAAGTCACCATGGAACCTATAAGTCCTTTAGACTCCATTAATGAAGGTCTTCAAGCTCAATCCATCTTCAACTAAATATCCTAGAACCTACTTTTAAGGCCATTTGTCACAATGAGACTCAATTTTGGACATGTATAAGGATTTTAGGCATGTATATAATTTATATGAGGAATATAATGAAGTTTTATGTTACCTTCAAAACCTACAACAATGGTGTAAATATCCATTAAACTCGCAGTCATTCACAAATTATTAGAAAACTTAGGTTTCTAGCCATCTAGCTTAGAAACTCATTCTAGAAACTCATGGTAAGGGATCCTAGTTCCATAAACTGGTGATTTAGGTCCCATTAGGATTCCTCCATGTATTTATACAATTTCATCCTTTGAAGACCTACAAAAATGGGCATTTTAAGCCATTTTAGGCCTCCTAAGCACCCACACATGCCAATTTATTATTCAAAATAGGTCAAAATTGAGATTGATAAAGTCCCCTATATTATACATGTGGTTTCCAAGTGATTCTAGGTTATTTCATGGGCTTATGAGCTCAAAACTCAAAACTAGTTAAAAAGGCCCTTTTTGCATCTCAGATAGGCTCACCTTCCTAATGATTGTTCATAAGGTATGGAACTCCAAACCAAATCTCCTTTTTAGGGATCTTTATTCAATATACCCTTCAACTTTCTTGATAATATTGTGTTCCCATGTGAAAGGTGTGCAAAGATACATACATAGAGAAGTTTGCTTGTGGTGTTCTACATACATTTTGAACCTATTTATAGTCTTAGTGATAATTCATAAACCTCATCTCCCTAACCAACCTAAATCCTTCATGTATTTAAATTAAATATGGATCCTTAAATCATGATAAGAATTTTTTTTCCAATTCTTTATGTGGTGAAAGAAACGAACATTCAAATATGGGGGTTGAAATGAGTGTGTAAACTATGTAATTTGAATAGGTCCCTAAATACTAAAAATGTCATTTATTTTTCTTTCAATTATTAAAATTGTGATCATAGTAATCTGATAAGGGAGGCTAGTAACATGTTATTTCAAGTAAACAAAAACTCAAACAAACATGCTAATAATAACACTTACAAGCCTAGATCTTAGGGGTGAGCTTAATGAACAAAAGATAAATGAAATCACAACTAAAATTAAAAATACACATAATCCTTTACCTTCCTTGAGAGTTTTAAATTCATTTTTGAGTGGCTTTCTTATTTTTTGCTTCAAAGAGACTTTGGTAATGGAGGTTTGTTGGCTCCTTTTCATAGCACCATGGCTTGTGTTGTGGCTTGGTGTAGCTTGGATCAATATTTTGGCATTATAAAACTGTTTATATGAATTTCATACAACAAAAACCTCATCATAACTTTACAATATCCAAACTTAGGATTAAATAGGCAAGGGCTTGTATTTATAGGCTTAAAAACTAACCCAAACCCAAGGTGAGTCAATGTGTAGTTTAAACATGGAATAAGTTCAAACCTAATCTATGTGAGTTAAGACTAACCCTAGTAGAATTAATAGTTTTGAAGTAATATAAAATAATAGTCATGGGTCTCCAAAGTGATAAATTTTAGGATATTTTCAAAGGGCTTGACAACTCACAAAGGTAATCATGAAAAGCTAAGATATTTCATATTTTTTTAATTTCTTTTTTATTTACTCATTAATTGCACATGGATAATTAAACTAGGAATTTAATTTTTTTTATTATTAATTAATTATGATTATCCATTTAGATCTTTCAATATTTTATATTTATTTATGTGTCCCACTTAATAGGTCCCTAGGCCAAATTGGTTATTGTGATGTTGTAGGATGATTAAGGATGAATCTGTTAGAGGTTATGATAACATACAATAGGATACCCCAATTATGGATGTCTCAACATGATTCTAAGATTTATAAATGACGCACAAAAAATTTGAGATGTTTAGTGATTCATATACTTAATTTACAGTGTTAGTAGAAATTAGTTTGATGTTTGGTCAAGAGTTAATGATGGCCAATTTTAGGTGTCTATATATCCCCTATTTAGGAAGGCATTTCAAGATATAAGCATAGTAATGTCTTCTCAAAGAATGAAAATGTCTTGTATTTCTATGAATTCAATGCTAATGATTGAAATATAGGTTCCCCCTCGAGGGAAAATTTGGTAAAGGGGTCAGCAATTGGTCCCTCGAAAGGAGGAAACAATTAGACCAAAAAGATTAACTGGGGTGGAAAAGACTAATTTGCCCATAGGTGGTTATAACAAGTGGCATATGGAACTACCCTAGGTGGTAAAAAAAAAGGATGATTTTACCATAAGTTTTTATAATCATCAACATATGTGGGACAAAAAGGTAATTACTTGCCCAAAGGTGGTTATAATCATAGAAAATATGCTTAGGGTAACAAGAGAATTATTTGCCAAAAGGTAGTAATAATCATTAATAGGGGAAACAATGGTTTGCCCATAGGTGGTTAGAATCATTGCTAGGATTAAACCATGCCCTAGTTGGGAAAATAGAGATAATGGTTTTCCCAAAGGTGGTTATAAGAATTATCATACTAAAAACATGCCCAATTAGATATAAGAAAGATAATGATTTTCCCATAAGTGGTCATAATCATCAACCTTCAAATGGATAAAAACCCTAAAATTTTTCTAAAGATAATTATAATCATTGGTAATGTAAGTGGGTTGATATACAATGATTTACCCAAAGGTGGTTAAAAGCATTGTACCCTAATAGTGGCAAAAATGATATGGAATATGATGGAAAATTGGTACAAAGAAGAAAGATGAATTTGGGCAACCTATGAGTAGGGAGATGTGCGTTTAAACTAGCAGGGAGGAAAATTATTTTGTTGTTTAATTACTCTATGTAAGATATGATTTGGATTAGATTGGGAATTTTTTTGGTGATAAGGAGATATATTATTTCCTCATTGTTATGTAAACTCCCAAAACTAAATTTTTCTATAGCACATGATAGATCACCATGATAAACTAGCTAAAATATGCATATGGACTGACATGTGATCCAATACTCAGTTCAAAACAATGCACTAATGATAAAAACCATGATGATAATGCGTACCTAATAATATAGATGGATTCAAGAATAATATGCAAGGAATCACCCAATGAACACACATAGACTAAATTGAGACACAACAAGAAAGCAAAGAAATAGGCAAATTAACAAACAAACAAACAAAAAATCAAACAAAATAATAAAAAATAACATGAAATAAATACAAATAATGGTTAATCACAATGTTAGTATAAGTAGAGAACATACAAGATGATGAACATTACGCCTAGGCTATAGGAGACAATGAGATAAACAACCAAAATAGGGGAAATGAAGAAAATGAAGGGAGTGGGTGAGCTATCTCCAAATACATTAGGCAAGTGGATGTTACCTACATAATTCCATGGATGTAATATCTAATAATACTTCAAGCCAAATGTAGTTCTCATAGGAAATAAGATAGAAAAAATGATGATAAGAAGAAAACATGATTGTGTTATAGAATAATATGGGGATGGGCTCACAAAATGCTGAGATATTGAGATGCTAGGATAGTAAGGATCAGGAAACTAATTGACAAGGGGTTGCTTGTGAAGTAGATAGGGTTCCTAGAATCCTTAAGGCAAAGAAGTAGTCAATGTTTAGGATTTTCTAAATTATTTTCTTTTTTTTTTTGGAATTTTTGATGTATCTTAACATGATAGAGAATGACAAGATACTAAATGGTTTAAGCATGAAAAATGGTGAGAGTATTTACATTAAAAATTACTTATAAAATGGTGAGAGAGTGGCTTAGGTTGCTTGCAAAATGGAGATAACATGGCTAAGGGGTGACTAATCTAACCTCAATTTGAATCAAACACTACTTACATAGTCTTAGGATGGTACCCCAAGTCACTATAGTTTCACCTTATAGTGGAAAAATATGATTAGGTAGTAGCTAATTTAAACAAAATAGGCAAAGTTTTCAATTGGCACAATATGACATAGGATTGGTAAGGTGGTACTTAAAGGCATGATAAATAATTGTTGCCCCTAATTTTACCATAGTAAATTATAATTAGTAACATGATGGTGAGACACTAATTGACCCAAAGGTGGTTATAATCAAGCCCACATGGAACAAAATGGGACAAGAAATGAAGGATACAACTACCAAACCTCTATGATACTACTTCAAAATATGACTATTGTCTAGAATACTAAAATAAATATTGAAACATGTTAAAAAAATTCTTATGAAAAGTTCCCATGTAACCAATGGAGTATAACAAAGGGTAAAGGGTTGGGTGGGGAGGTTAAGAATAACTTGGTCAAAAGGAAAGGTATGGGAGAATGATATGGTATAAGGAAGAATGTTGATATTATGGTACAACTGAAATGGGCCTCATAGATAATATACTAGGTCTCTCAAATGAAGTAACACTTGAGGTGTATAATGTTCATTGTCTCATCAATTTAATCCTTATCTGGTGTATCGAACCTAAATTTTCCATTTCCATAGTTTGCAATAATGATGAAAGGGATTATCTAGCTAGATTTGAAATCACCTTTGTGTGTTTTCTCAGTCATGGTATTCTATTGGTTTTCTTTAAGAAAAAGATTACCAATCTCAAATTATATATGTTTAATGTGCCAATTATAATGGCCATGGAGTTGGTTCTTATATTCTTGTAGTTTGTTAACTATGGTCATGTATTTCTCATCAAGCAACTATAGATCTTGTAGGAGATCTACTCAATGGTCTTCATTATCTAGGATATGCTTAAAATAAATTCATAAATAAGGCAACTTGACCTCAATGGGAACAATGGCCTTAGTGCCACAAACAAGTGAATACATAGTGGATATTATTTGAGTATGGTGATTGGTGTGGTATGCCTAGAGGGCATGGAATATTTATAGGTGTCAATCACAAAAAGCATGATTGACAATATTTTTAAGGATGTTGATAATGGTTTTTTTAGATGCTTCTACCTAGACATTCCCTTGAGGGTAATATGCACGAGAAAAATGTTGAGTAATTTTTCACTTAGCACATAGAGATTTGAAATCCTTATTTTTGAATGAACCATCATTATCAAATATAATGTTGAAGGGGATACCAAGTGGCAAATGAGATGGTTGAAAATGAATTTGGAAATTTTCTTTCTGGTCATATAAGTGAGGGGTATATCTTCAACCCACTTAGTGAAGTATTCATTGGTGGTAAGGATATATTTATGGCCATCATATGAGGTGGGGTTTATCTTCCCAATGAGATCAGGGCCCTATACTGAAAACAAATATAGTGTAAGAATTAGTTTTAGGATCTTGGTTAGAGCATGAATCAGATTGGCATGACTTTGACATTTATCACACTTTTTGACATACTTAATTACATCTACATCCATAAATGGAAAATAATACCTGGTATGTAAGATTTGTTTGGATAGGACATCCCCTATTGTGTAGACTCCACATACTCCTTTATGAACTTCTCATAATGCTAATGTCAATTTTTTTGATGTTAAACAACAAAGTAGAGTTCCATCACAACTATAATGGTAAAAGGTTGGTCCAAATAAGGTATAACATGCAACATAGTGGATACATGCTTTGGCTTATTTATAGGATAGGTCAGGTGGCATTATTTGGTCATGAACATAAGCATAAAGGTCTGAATACCATATAGAGCTAAGACTAATAATACCATAGATCATTACAATGTTTGAAGCCTCATGATTTGGCGTTAGTAGTTTTTTAATGAGGAAATGGTATTCTTTGTCCATGTATATATGATGAATTAATGATCAAATGGTATCCATGGAATTTTTAGGTCGATTAATAGCCCTTGGTATATGTTCAAACTAGACGTTGACAATCTATTATTTGAGTGTGTCAACCATGGCCTTATATGAGACAAATTTGTCACCCTTGGTCTAAAAATGGTATATAACCTAATTTATGATTAACTAAGAATAAACATAAACCTTTAGATGTTATATGTTTCATCTTAATACCTTAAAAATTCATATAATGAGTGCTTCATATTCAGCCATGTTGTTAGTATAAGGAAAGTTGATCCTAAATGACTTAAGGATTATATCCCCTTATGGTATTTCTAAACAAAAAGATAGCCCCTGATCTATGTGCTATGAATTATCCATCATAATATAGCTTCTATTACTACTCATAAACAGGTGTGTCAATTATGATCATAATAAACTCATCTATAAATCATAATGTTATAGGTTTTGTATCTGTAAGGGGTGTTCTAGCAAGTTGATCTGTAAGAACTTGCCTCTTGATGCATTTCTAGTGACATATTATATCTTGAACTAACTCAGAAGCATGATCCATTTGGCCATGAAACCTTGTAAAGATATTTTGGATAGTAGATACTTGAGTAGATCTACTTTTGGAATAACTACGGTCTTGTTATTTAACATGTAATGTCATAGTTTTTGAGCTGCATAGACCATATCTAAACATGCTTTTTCAATGGGCATATAATTTTGCTCATACATGACCATTGTATTAATTAGATAGAACATGGAATGTTCCTTTAGATTATTATCATGTTGATCTAGAAGCTCCCCCAAGATTTTATCTATGGTAGATAGATTTAGTAAGAATGACTTTCTTAGGACTGGTGGTAATAAAATAGGTGGATTTGTTAAATAGTCCATCAATTGTTGGAAATATTTTTGGCATTCATCATCCCAATGAAATATGACACCCTTATTCAAGAAATTTTTAAAAGGATGGAACTTATTAACCAACTAAGATATAAAGCATTAGATAGACTAGATCTTACCATATAAATTATAGAGATGATTCAAATTAGTTGATGGTGGCATCTGAGTTATGGTTTATACTTCAGATGGATCAACTTTAATTCCTTAGTGATACATAATGAAGCCAACTAATTTTCCTAAAGTAAATCCAAAAATACACTTATTAGTATTGATCTTGACTATATATTTATGTAGTATTTCAAATGTCCTTCATAGTCCTACTAGATGATTGACCTTGGTCTTTGATTTACCTAGTAAGTCATCAATGTAGTCTTTAATAATGTCATGCATCATATCATGAAATATGATGGTCATGGCTCTTTAGTATGTGGCCCCAAATTTTTTGAGACCAAATGAAATAAATTGATAATATAACATTCCCCATGGTGTGGTGAATGTTATTTTATGTTGGTCTTTTGGCACAATATATATGTAGTTGTACTCTAAAAAATTGTCCATCATTGAAAACATTTCATAACCTATTATCAAGTCAAGTATAATGTCAATGTTTATAAGAAGAAATTAATCCTTTGGATAGGCCTTATTTATGTCTCTAAAACCAGTGCATATTTTGATTCTTTTTGGATTCTTTCTGATTGGCACAACATATGATATCCACTTTGAGTAGTTGATCAATCGAATACATCCTATTTTCAAGATATTTTCCAACTCTTTCTTTAATAATATAGGAATTTGAGGATGGATATTACATAATTTTTGTTTTATAATTTTGGAATTAGGATGTACCATAAAGTGGTACACAACCAAGGTAGGGTCCAAACCTAGTATGATGGTGTAGGCCCAAGCAAATATATCAACAAATTCCCTCAAAAGGGTTGTAAAGACTTCACATTTCTCCTTAATGAGGGACACACCTAATTTGATCAATTTTGGGTGATCTAAAAACTTGATGTTAACTTCTATAGCATCTTTCATAAGAAGTGTTGAACCATCTTCTAAAATGGTCGATAAAGATTTAAACTAGTCTGTAAAGTTAGAGTCATCTATTAGGACAGGTTATTGAAGTTATCCTATGCATGATGAATCAAAATCCCCCAATGGTAAGGATGGCCATGTGACAAATATTGTTGATAACTCTTAGATGATTCTATCAAAAGTTTTTTTATTCAAAAATAAAATTGGACCCATAAGCAAGTTCATCATTAGTGGTCTCCTGATCTATGTTTGAATAAGGTTGAATGCCCCCATCTAATGGAACCTAAAATAGATTTTTACCACTATATTGGCCTTTCTCTTTACTATTTATTTGGTCTAAAAGTGCCTCAAAAGAGGTTTTTACTTTGGTAACTCGATTATTTATTTAATTTTTTGTGGCTAAGGGTATTTACCCATTCTCCAAAATAGGCTTCAAGATCTAACTTTATTGAGAACCCTTATTTGTAGTATTCCAAGAAAATAGTATCCCTTAGGCCTATAAAATCACAAAAGGCCTCATCATTATAAAATTCATTGAATTAAACTATTGATTCTTGTTGGTCCCAGTTTATAAGTTGAGGATAATATAAGATAAGTGGATTGTGGTGAATAACTGCTTTAAGGGTATAAATAGCATTGGTATCGAACAAATTGGTGTTGAATAGGTCATCAAAATGGATATGATCAGACTTTGTGAATCTAGGAATTTAACTCAAGAGAGGATGGTTATTATTGTGTTAGTTTCAAAAGTAAAAAATAAATAAAAGAAACACACTAACTAGCATAACATCTCTAGGCCTAGACACTAGGGAGAGCTTAGTTAACAAACATGAATAAAACACACAACTAAAATGCAAGAGAAATCCTCTTTTACCTTCCTTGGATGATCCAAAATGCTTGTTGTAGTGGCTTGCTCAGTTTGTGCTCATGAAGTCCTTGGAAATGAAAGCTTGGCTACCTCCATCTCTCCTTGGCACCTTTGGCTTATGGCTTAACTTGGCTTGGAATTAATTTGGCATGGTAACACTAGTTGCTTGAAGCTTTTGGAACCATTAGTGTATTATAAATTTGCATAATCAAGGCTTTGAAGATATTTGAGAATAATAAATTTGAACCAAAATAGATTTGAAATGATGTGGTAAGGCCTCTTATTTATAGATTTTTGAGACTGATTAGAATCAACCTAAACCATCCATCTCAGGATTGAGTTGTGTGGTTGAGGATTAATTCAATTTTTGGAATTAAGTTTATAATTATCCTTATCATGAAATTAGAAGAAGGGGAAATTAAGAGGAATGGAAGTCATCATGGAAGGAATTAATGAGGCATGGATGGCATGAATCTTGATATTTGTGGCATTTATGGCCTAGGGATGTCTTCCCAAGAAATGAGGTCACCTAATGATACATATATTCAATATTTATTTCCAAAAATAAGTATTCAACAAGTTTCCATGGAATTCTTAATTATGCCTTGATTTGGGTTAATTAGCTCTTAAGCATGATTAAGCACTTTGTGCACAAATTACTCAAATTGATCAGAATGCCTTATTATTTTCCAAATTTTGACTAGATTAGAATTGGAAGGTGATGCTAGATGCATTGGATCCGTATTCTCATTTAAGATTTTACCAACAAAAAATAATAAAGGTACATGTAACGTATAAGAGATTTGATAGGAAATAATAATCTAGAGTACCTAGGTGTAAAATTAAGATTTTGACTCGAAATGATCTGATCAAATCTAGCCCATAGATTACATTACCCCATTTAGGAATACCCTAGCCAAAATAAACACTTGAATATGTTAGTTTCACATCATTTATTATGTTTTAGTGTTTTTAGGCCAAATTGTGCATTTTGGGTAGAAATTGGTCAAAAGCCTAGTTGGAGATTATTGGTGGCCATATTTAGGTGTCTAAATTTTGACCTTATTTGGGAAGACATTGTAAGTTATAAGCATAGTAACATCTTGTCAAAGAATAAAAGGGTCATATATGCCTACAACTACAATTATGATAAACTAACTGTATGATTCCCCCTCGAGGGAATGGTTAGCACAAGTAAGGCAGTAAATGGTCCCTTAAAAAGAAAGAAGTGAAATGAGGGGACCAAAGAAAGGAAAGATGATGGGGTGAAAACACAATGATATTTAAAAAGTATTCAAAGTCATTGAGAATGCAAGTGGGACAATGTACAATGGTTTTCCCAAAGGTGGTTATAAGCATTGTACCTCGATAGTGGCAACATAGTATGATAACATAATGATTTACCCAAAGGTGGTTATAATCATTGAGAAGATGGAGCTACCCTAGTGAGGATAGATAAATGAAATAATAACATTCCCTTGTATGGGTAAAAAAAACAAAGTGATAATACAATGATTTACCCAAAGGCGATTATAATCATTGAGAAATGTAGGTGGGATGGTGTGAAATGATTTACCCATAGATGGTTATAATCATTAGACCCCAATTATGAAAAAAATGATAAACTTGTTCGAGGATGATGATAACTTAACACAAAGGGTAATGATGAATTAGAACAACCTACTAGTAGGGAGATGTTCGTTTGAACTAATAAAGGTTGAAATTCTTTAATGGTTAATTATTTTGTTTGGGATATGATTTGGAGTGAATGGCATCATTGGTGTTAAAGAGACGCCACCATTGATGAGTAAAATTTTTGAATCTTAGGTTTGTTGTAGCACATGTCTGTAGGCATCATGGTATAACATCATGAGGACTTGGCTGAAATATGTATAAGGACTGACTCCCATAATCTAATACTCAATAAAAAATAATGTAGTAGTGATAGAAACCATGATGACAATGTAAACTTATTAATATTTATGGATTCAAGTATAAGTGTGGGAAAGGAATCACCCAATTAACACACATAAACTAAATCAAGGAAACAATGTTGAAAGTAAACAAATAGGCACACAAATAAAACAACAAAGAAGCAAATAAAGAAACACTCAATAAAAACCATATGAACATTTCCCCTAAAAAATAGGCAAAAAATTAACAAACAAACAAAATGGGGGAATAAAATAAAAGGAATGGTGTGGCCGAGCTGTCTCCATATGCACTAGGCAAGTGGATGCTACCTACATAGTTTCATGGATATAATATCCAATAAAAAACTTTAGGCCAAATGTAGTTTTCCCATTAAATGGGAAGAATGTAATAAATGATGAAAATAAATATAATGGATGTGATATAATAAGATAAATGGTCTTGAAAAATGGCAAGTGCATGAGAGAAAAATGCCAAAAAGGATGGAGAAACTAAATGACAAGTAAAGGTTCCTAGAATCCTTAAGGCAAAGAAGTGGTCAATGTTTTTGTTCTTTTCTAACAAATTTTCAAATGTTTTTGGAATTTTTTTAGAGTATCTCAACTCAATAAAGAATTATGAGACACTAAATGGTTCAAGCTCACAAAATTACAAGAGTATTTAAACTAAGATTGCTCACAAAATAGTGAGAGTGTGGCTTAGGTTGCTCAAAAAATGGTGAGAGTGTGGCTTAGGTTACTCATAAAATGGAAAGAGTATGGCTTAGGTTTCTCATAAAATGGTAAGAGTGTGGCTTAGGTTGCTCTCAAAATAGTGAAAGCATGGTGGTAGGTTGAAAGTGGAAAGTGGATATGGTGAAGAGGATAAATAAGGATGGTATTTTTACAAAGAAGAATAGTAATAAAATGGCATAACTAAAATGGTCCTTATAGATAATACACCTTAGAATTAAAGTATAGTACCACTTGAGATGAATAATATTCATTAGCTCTAAAATTTCATCTCTATTTAGGGTGGTAAGCCTATATGCTCATGATTGTTGAGTTGTGGAGCTAAAAGCTTCAACTCTTTACAAACTGAAGGAACAGAAGGTTGCTGAGATCCAAGAGCATCGGCATCAGCAGTAGGACCGACGTCAGTCGTGACTAGTGCAGAAGGCCACCGGCGATGTCAGGGAGTCGGCCGACATCGGCAGAACCAGACTAGCAGGGACCGGCGTCAGTCGCCTGTGTGTTCCAGAACTGCTCATTACACGGATAGTTAGTTAAGTGAACGAAGTGTTTGCATGTAAAGGCCAGTTAGAGTCTTAAGCTACGAGGATAATTGTCTAAATTAAGAGTCTAAGTTATTGTTTAACTCTGGGATCTATTTATAGACCCATTGGCATGTATTGTAATTAGGCACAAGATAAGGAAGGCAAGGAAGTTCCTTCTAAGTGTAAGATCATTGAGTTGTAGGTTGTTGCAAGCTCATAGGAGATCTACATGTGTGAGTATGGTCTGTTGAATTTCAGGTTACAGGTTCATAGGAGATCAACTTGAAGTGCTATAGAGTGCTTGGTGAACTGGCAGAGTTATTACTGACTAGTTGGAGAGGTGAACACCAATTCTGTTTGTGAGTTGGTTGTTGGGACTTTTTTTTGTGTAGGAGAGTGTTGTAGAAGAATTACTATACACTTGAGGTGTGGGAAGCCTTTGTAAGGTGGAAGAGTGTGGCAGCTCTTTATTGTATTCTTTTCTGTAAAGTGTTAATACAAGATAGTGTATTGTCTCTCATATTCTGTGCTATTGGTGAATTCTAGTTACTTGTATTTTTGGTTATTTCCGCATTTATAATTGCTTATATTTGGTAATCATACTGTGCTCTTTCTGAGGAGCAAGATCCTAACAAAGTGGGATCAGAACAGGTGTTGTTCTTGTGATCCCCTAACAAAGTGGTACCTGAACATGTTTGTTGTTCTAGGTGCCTGACAAGTGGTATCAGAGCTGTTGGTTGGGATACTAACAGATTGGATTAGATCTAGTTAGTGTGTTTTGATTGCAGGTTACTCACAGGGTTTCTATTTGAGTGGGAGTTGAGCAATGGCAGAAGACAATCAACTACGAATGGAAAAGTTCAATGGCAAGAACTACCAATTATGGAGGATGCAGATTGAGGATTATCTGTATCAAAAAGATTTGTACTTACTGTTGGGAGGGGTCAATTGCAAACCCTCGGATATGAAAGATGAAGAATGGGAGGTTCTTGATCGGAAGGCTCTGGGATCTATTAGATTGAGTCTTGCATCCTCTGTGATTTCCAGCTTATCACAATGTAAGACAACGGTGGAGTTGATGGAATCTTTGGCAAATTTATATGAAAAACCCTCAGCTTCTAACAAGGTATTTCTTATGAAGCGTTTATTTAATTTGCAAATTCTAGAAGGTGGATCTATTCATAGCCATCTTAGTGATTTCCATGGTTTGGTAAACTAGTTAAGTTCAGTCAATATTGTATTTGATGATGAAATTAGAGCTCTCTTAATCTTGTGTTCATTACCTAAAAGTTGGGAAGGTTTGGCAATGGCAGTTTCTAATACAGTGTCTCCTCCAAAAGTCTTAAAAGTGGATGATGTTGTGAGTGTGATCTTGAATGAAGAGATATGCAAGAATAGCATAGGTGAATCATCAGGAAATGCTTTGAGTGTTGAAGGCAGAGGAAGGCAAAGAGAGAAGATAGAGCATGGGAGATCAAGGTCCAAGATAGGTAGAAGATCCAAGTCTAGGTATGGCAGAATAACCTGCTAGAAGTGTGGAAAGTAAGGGCACTTAAAGAGAGATTGCAGATCAGGTGAAGATCAGCATGAAGGACATGAAGAAGAAGCAGATGTTATAGATTACGCTGCATGGGATGCTCTGGTATGTTCTTTAGATAAAGTAGAATCTTGGGTTTTAGATTCTGGTGCCTCTTTTCATGCATCCCCACATAGGGAATTTTTTCATGAGTATGTCTAGGGAGACTTTGGAGAAATTTGTGTAGGGGATGGTAAGCCTTGTAAGATTGTTGGCAAAGGGAAAGTGAAGCTAAAACTGCAGACAGGTAACACATGGGTGTTAAAAGAGGTCATGCATGTCCCAGTTTTGGAGCGGAATTTGATTTCTGTTAGAAGTTTGGGTGATGAGGGTTGCACAGTAACTCTCATAGCAGACTCTTGGAAGGTTACCAAGGGTACACTTGTTGTAGCTAGAGGTAAGAAAGTAGGTACACTTTATCTATCTACTTTTACTACTGACTCTCTTTCTAGATTATCTACTTCAGCTGTAGATTCAGAGATGTGGCTTGATAGGCTTGGTCACATAGATAAGAAGGAGATGCTTGTTCTTGAGTCAAAGGGTATGCTTTCGTATTGGGAAGGTATGGATGGTGGTTTCTGTATGTAGAAGAAGGTAACATTTCTTGAGGAATCTGATGTTAGTGACAAGAATAGGAAAGCCTTGGTTTTCAAGGAGAAGGTGATGGACAGAGTTCAGCATAAGATGTAGAAGAATTCTGAGTAGAGCAAGGGTGTTTTGGAGAAGGATTTGATCCAAAAAGACCTCACGGGAAAAAGTCAGGTCTCACTAGAGAAACATAGAGACCGACGTCGACAGGAAAACTAGCATCAACGTCCAAACAGGGACCAATGTCAGCTATGTGTAGCCTGACATCGATGACTTAGGGCAGATATCTATCGGCGTCAGCCAGGGAAAAATGACATCAGCAAGGAGGCAGTCACAGGGAACCGACATCGGTCGGGTGCAGACTGAGATGTGACCAGCATCGGTTACTGAGATGAATTTTGGGTGGACAGCAAGCTGTCAAGGTGTCTCAAGTGCCCATATGGAAGACTGAAGGTGTAAGTAAGTTCTCAAATTCATCATTTCCCTTCTTTACACTACTTGTTGCTCACTTATGGCATAGGACCAGGAAGTTATTGAAGAAGTAGAACAGGTAGATCCAGGAAACAGTGGGAGATTGGCATGGATGAGGATGTGATTCCTTGGATGAGAACCAAACAGTTGTTTTTGGTAGAGTGGCCAACTGGAAGTAAGCACTGAGAGATGAATGGATGTTGAAGACGAAGAAGAGCGAAAATGGATATGTGAGACAGAAGATCAGGGTACATGGTCTTGTATTAGCTGCAGGGCAATGGAGGTTTGATCATTGTGTTTCTCTTTACCAGGTTGGATAATATTAGCTACATTATCCTATTACTGTATGATGTGTTTGTTGTAGGGTTACATATACAGGTATTACTGAACTATAGGTAAAGCTAGTTCAGGTGTGTGTCATGGAGAATCTGGGAGCAGTAAGGTTCTTTGGCATGAGTGTGTTCTATAGACATGGAGGTCTTATTGACTTTGTTTCAGGATGATTGTGTGAGACCGGTTAGCACGCCGATGGTTAGACAGTTCTATGGATAGTGTCTTGATTCACATAATGAGGTTAAGTGCATGGTATGTACTAGACCTGAGTTTTCCCAAGCAGTGGGAGTTGTCACAAGTTGGAACCAATCTAAGAGAGAACCATTGGAGGGCAGTTCAGTGGATTCTTATAGGGACTAGCAGCAGGTGCACATGCTATGCAGGCTTAGGTTATTTTCTACATGGTTTGTAGATGTGGATGTGGCAGGTGATTTGGATGACAGGTTTTGCACCACAAGATTTGTGGTGGTTGGTCTTCAAGAGTGATCTTGAGGAGGGATACAAAGCTAAGGGAACAAACTAGACAGAGTATAGGTACAGGTACAGGTTGCAGCTATTTATCTCCAAGTGGGAGATTGTTGAGTTGTGGAGCTAAAAGCTTCAACTCTTTGCAAATTGAAGGAATAGAAGGTTGCTAAGATCTAGGAGCACTGGCATCGGTAGCAAGGCCGACGTCGGTCGTGACTAGTGCAAAAGGCCACCAGCGATGGTAGGGAGTCGGCCGACGTTGGTAGAACCAGACTAGCAGGGACCAGCATCGGTCGCCTGTGTGTTCTAGAACTACTCATTGCATGGACAGTTAGTTAAGTGAACAAAGTGTTTGCATGTAAAGGCCAGTTAGAGTCTTAAGCTGTGAGGATAACTGTCTAAATTAAGAGTCTAAGTTATTGTTTAACTCTGGGATCTATTTATAGACCCATTGGCATGCATTGTAATTAGGCACAAGATAAGGAAGGCAAGGAAGTTCCTTCTAAGTGTAAGATCATTAAGTTACAGGTTGTTGCAAGCTCATAAGAGATCTACATGTGTGAGTATGGTCTGTTGAATTGCAGGTTACAGGTTCATGGGAGATCAACTTGAAGTGCTATAGAGTGCTTGGTGAACTGGCAGGGTTATTACTGACTAGTTGGAGAGGTGAACACCAATTCTATTTGTGAGTTGGTTGTTGGGACCATTTTTTTGTGTAGGAGAGTGTTGTAGAAGAATTACTATACACTTGAGGTGTGGGAAGCCTCTATAAGGTGGAAGAGTGTGGTGGCTCTTTATTGTATTCTTTTCTATAAAGTGTTAATACAAGATAGTGTATTGTCTCTCATATTCTATGCTGTTGGTGAATTCTAGTTACTTGTATTTCTGGTTATTTCGGCATTTATAATTGCTTATATTTGGTAATCATACTGTGCTCTTTCTAAGGAGCAAGATCCTAACAAAGTGGGATCAGAACAGGTGTTGTTCTTGTGATCCCCCAACAAAGTGGTACCTGAACATGTTTGTTGTTTTAGGTGCTTGACAATGATCCATAATCTACCATAATGATGAAAGGCCCTATCTAGTTTGGTTTGAATTTCCCTTTATGCTTCTTCTCAACTGTGGTATTCTTTTGGTTTTCTTTAATAACAAGATCACCAAGTTTAAATGTTCTATACTTAACATGCTAATTATAATGGCCTCTTAGTTAGATATGATATGCTTGAATATTTTTAAGCACATCTATGCATTTTTCATCAAGTAGGTCTAGCTCTTGCAGGTGAGCTACTTGATAGTCATGATCATCTAGGACATGATTGAAAGAGATGTGCAGTGAAGGCAATTTAACCTCAATAGGAAGGATGGATTTAGTACCATAAAAAAGTGAGTATGGAATGGCTCTTGTGGGTGTATGATGATTGGTATGGTATGCCTAAAGGGCAAGGAATATCTATAAGTGCCAATCACAACCAACATCATTGACAATCTTTTTTATAATATTAATAATGGTTTTGTTGGATGCCTAAATTTTGCCATTACCTTGAGGGTAATATGCTATAAAAAATGTTGTGTGATATTATATTCAGTACATAGCTGATCTACATCCTTGTTCTTAAATGATCCTCCAATATCAAATATAATGTCAGAGGGGATACCATAGTAGTAAAGGAAATGGTTGAAAATGCATTTAGAAATTTGCTTTCTAGTCACATAAGGGGTATAGCTTCAATCCACTTAGTGAAATACTCAGTGGTGGTAAGTATATGTTTATGGCCATTAGATGAAGTGGGGTTGATCTTCTCAATGAGGTCAAGTCCCCATGTAGAAAATGGCCATGGTGTCAACATCAATTTTAGAGTTTTTACTAGGGCATGGATTATATTAGCATTCCATTGACATTTTTTACACTTATTTACATATGTAGTGGTATTTGCATCTATTATGGGCCAATAATAATTAATACACAAGAGCTTTTGGATAGGACTACCTTGATAGAATGAGCACCACATAATCCATGATGTTCTCTTAATGCTAGTGTAGAATCGGTTGAAGTTAAGCAACAAAGTAGAGTTTCATCAAAACTATGATGGTAAAGGGTGGATCCAAGTAGAGTATAACAAGTGGAATGGTGAATGAAAGCTTTGGTTTATTTTTGAGATAGGTTAGGTGGTAGAACTTGGTCATGAAGGTAGTTGTAGAGGTCTGAGTACCATATAGAATTAGGACAAATAATATCACAAATCATGGTAATAGTTGAAGGTTCATGAGCTGGTACTAACAAATTCTTGATGAGGAACTGATACTCTAGCTTTATTTATTTGTTTAATCAGAGATACAATATTAGCCATGGCATCTACAATTTTTTTACTAGTTATTGGTATGTGCTCAAATTGAATGTTGGTAATTTGTTGCTTAAGAGTGTCAACCATGGCTTTATATGGAACTAGCTTGTCATCTTTGATCTAAAAATGATCTCTGACTTGATTGATTATTAATTGAGAATCACCATAAACTTAGAGATAAGATATATTCCAATACACTGCTTGTCAAAGTCTTGTAATAAGTGCTTCATACTTAGCCATGTTATTTGTACAAGGAAAGCTGATTTTAAATGATTTAGGGATTATATCCCCCTATGGCATAACAAACAATAAGCCTACCCCCAATCCATGTGTAGTAAATGAACCATCAAAATACAAATTTTAGGGTTGCTCCTCAAGGGGTGTGTCAATGATGGTCATTATGGATTTATTAGGAAATTGAAACATGAGTGGCTATGTCTGTAAGAGGTGCTTCAACAAGTTTATATGAAACAACTTGTCCATTGATTGCCTTCTGATTGCCATACTCTGTGTCAAACTCACTAAGAAGTATGATTCATTTAGCCATTATACCTTGAAAATCTATTTGAGATAGTAGATACTTAGGTAGATCTAATTTTTAAATGACCATGGTCTTATTATTTAACATGTAATGGTGTAGTTTCTAAGTTATTAAGATCATGGGCAGACACGATTTTTCAATATGTGCATAGTTACATTCATATATAATCAAGGTATGCTTAGGTAGTATATGACATGCTCTTTTCCATTGTCATCATTTTGAGTTAAGAGTGCCCCCCAGAGCATGGTCGATAGCTGATAGGTATAACAAGAATGGCTTTCTTGGCATAAGAGGTAATAAAATAGGTAGATTAACAAGATAGTCTTTGAGTTGTTGAAAAATTGTTTGGTAGTGATCATCCCAATGAAATGCAACTCCCTTCTTCAAAAGGTGTGTAGCTAGATGGCACTTGTTTGCTAACTAAGAGATGAAGTGTTGGATTTACTATATCTTACTCTACAAACTATGGAGTTGTTTTAAATTAGCTTATGGTAGTATCTCAATTATAGCATGGACTTTAGCTAGATCAACTTCAATACCTCTATGAGACATGATGAAGCCAAGTAATTTTCCTAAAGTTACACCAAACACACATTTCTTTAGATTGAGTCTGACTTTGTACTCCCGTAATCTTTAAATATCTTATGCAACACTATTGAATGGTCAGCCCTAGTTTTAGATTTTCCTAATATGTCATCTACATAGTCTTCAACAATATCAAGTATCATATCATGGAATATGATAGTCATGTCCCTTTGATATGTATCTATATCATTCTTAAGGCCAAATGGCATTACCTAATAAAAAAATATTCCCTGTGGAGTGGTGAACATTATTTTATGTTGGTATTCTAGTGCTATTCTAATTTGGTTGTATCCTGAAAATCCATTCATGAGTGAAAGCACTTCATAAACCTACCATGGAGTTGGTGATCATGTCGATATTAGGCAAGGGAAAATCATCTTGAGGATAAGATTTGTTGACATCTCAAAAATTAGTAAAATTTATGATCCCTTCAGGATTTTTACTAACAAGTACCACATTAGAGATCTATTTTGAGTAATCAATGGATCATATACATCTTACTTCTAAGAGTTTTTGTAGCTCTTTATTTACCAATACAACAATGTGAGGATGCATCTTATTTAGCTTTTGTGTTATCAAATTTTCATTAAGATTAACCATAAAGTGGTGCATAACCAAGGTGGGGTCTAAACCTAGCATGTCAGAATAGGCCCATGTAAGGATATATACAAATTCTCTCAATAGAGCTGTAAAGCCATCATGTTCCTCTTTAGTGAGGGGCATGCCTAGTTTTATCCATTTCAATTCTGATAGAGTCCTGATATTTACTTCTATTACATCTTTGAATAGAAGGGTCAAACCATCTTCTAGAATAGTAGGCAATGACTTGAACTATGGGATTATGTCAAGGTCCTCTAGGAGGACTTGCTCTTCAACTTATCCTAGGCATGATGACTCTGAGTCCCCTAATAGGACATTTAGCCATGTGATAAAAATAGTTAAATTTTTTTAAATAATTTGATCAAATACTTGTTGTTGCTCAAAGTTGAACTTGAATCCATAGGCAAGTTCATCGTTGGTGGTTTCTTTATCTAAATTTGAATAAAAATGAACATCCCCATCTAATGACACCTAAAATAGGGTTTCACCCCTGGACTAGCCTTTATCTTTACTTTTTCCTTGGTCAGAAAACACCTCAAAGAGGTTTTCACTTTGGGACTTCAATGTTTTAATTATTTGTTTTTGGCTAAGGGTGTTCACTCACTCTCCAAAATAGGCTATAGGATCCAATGTGATTTAGAATCTTGATTTGTGATATCTCAACAAAACATTGTCTCTAAGGCCTAAAAATTCATATAATGCCTCATCATTTTGGAACTCATCAATCAACAAATTGGATTCTTGTTGGTCCCAATTTATAAGTTGGGGATAATATAATGGCAATGGATTGTGATAAATAGCCAAGGATGGCATTGTTATCAAATAGGTTGGTTTTATCTAGGTCATCAAAAGTGAGGTAATGATCAGACTCTGATTCATTATTGACATCATCATCACTAGTCACTAGTGATGGAGTTTGAATGAGATATGTGGGGTTACTCCCAAACAGTTTAAATCCAAGTCCATAAGGTCTTTCATACTTAGTCATGGAAATTGGCTCAATGGTTCCTTGTTGATTTGATTCGAGGCCTCTTCCTTCATAATTGTAACACTCCATGATCCTATTGGGAATAGGATACTTTGAATTTTTATAAAAATCAGCTTGGTTGTCATTATATAACCATGATTCATCCCCTTCAGGAGGGTCAAGTTCTAGGCTAGATGTTGGTACAAATGTTTCAAGTCCCTTATCTTTATTCTATTATTGCCAATGCATATGTGGAGTGACTTTAGGTCATCCAAAGGTTTTTAGATTTTGAGGAAGATTGGAAATATGAAATGTATCATGAGTTACATACTTCCCAGCCCATTATATGAAATGGCGAAATGATTAGAAGCTTAAGTAGGTAGCATGTGGGAAAGGGAATCTAAGGTGTTAGGATCTATGAAATTATCTGGTGAAGGATCAATAAGTATAGCCTTTCCTTTATCCTACTTAGAACTTGGATTCATGCTTTACTGATAAATATATATTTGAAATTTGGACTCAAGATGCTTGTAGTGTTCATATGGGTCCAAATCTTCTAAAATATTCACTTCCATCCCTGAGTGGGAAAACTTGAGACATTGGTACAACATTGATGGGACTACATGAATCTCTTATAACCAAGGCCTTCCTAGAAGAATATTTTATGATAACTAAAGATCAAGCACATAAAAAAGTGTATCATGGGTCAAAGGCCCAATGATAATTGGCAAACTAATGGTGCCTTGTGATTCTCTTTCTTGATTATCATAGGCTTTGATGGTTATTGTTTTTAGCTGGGGATCTACCATTATGTACCTAACAAGCTTGATGAGCTTTAGAGACACTATGTTGAGGCCATATCCATTGTCTATAAGGACATGTTTTACTTTATACCATATTATGTAAACTTTTATGCATAATGGATTATTATGGAGCAGGCCAATGGAAGACAGATCACTTTGGTTGAATGTGACTTGTTGGGCTGGATCTAGGTGTCTAACCAAAGCTTGAAATTTATTACAGGATATGTCACTAACAATAGTGTATTGGGTTAAAAACTCATTTAAGATGTTCTTGTGGATTATTGGCATTCACATCAAATCTAAAATATAAATTTGTATTGGTGTCTTCTACAATTGTTCTATAATATCAAACTTCTTGTCTTGGTAAGTAGTGAATGGTTGGTTGGATGACAAGAAAATTGGTGGATGGTTATGGGCCTAGGATAGTAATCTTTGACCTCTGAGTTGTGATTACACAAGAGAGATTAAATGTTAGACAATTATTTCTAACAAATATTAGGAATGGTATGGGATCATACATGACAAGTCTTGATTACCGATGCACTCACATGTGGTCATATGGCAAGGATGAGTTATCGATATAAGGTTCAAAAGAGGAAGTCTTAGTTTGTTGGTTTGCCTATATGCACTCCTAAGTCAAAGAAGGATTATCCATGTAATATGGATAAATGTTTTTTTTTAGTAATGGTCTAGGCTAATTATTGCTTGGTCTAAGATTAATGGAGATGGTATTAACACTACCCCCTGCAATATGACCAACAACCTTATTGTAGTCATGTGAAAATGAATGGTAGGTTTATTAGTTGTTACCATTATAACCTTGGTTTTGTCCATTGTTTTGTCATTATGGGTTCTACTATTGATTTTGTTGATTCTACTAGTTCAGCCCTTGATTTTGATACTATTGATTTTGTTGTTGCACTAGCCATTATTGTCATTATTGTTGATCATTTTGCTACTGTTCATTGTTATATTAGGGAAAGGGGTTTTGATAAATCCCAAGATTTTGAGTGGAATTGGAAGCACCATTATCCAATGTTATCTCCCTAGTATCCAACATATTCTCAATTAAATTCTTGATTTAGACACATCTTCATAGGTTATGCCTATTGACCCGATGATAGTCACAAATTTTATTTTCATGGTACTAATCAGGATAAGGAATGCCTTGTAAATAATGCTTTGGTATAGGCCAACTAATTAGATTATTAGTATCAAGCTTATGAAATGTAAACTCAATAGGTTCTCCTAGGTCACTAAAGACATGATGTGTAGGCACAATTCATCTAAGAGGAAGGGTTTGCAATGGTAACTACTATTATATTTATTGTGTAGGTCTTAGTTGTTGTGTTTGTGATATTGCATGGAGAGGTTGTTGTGTAGGAGTGAGTTTAAAATGTGGTATAGATGATATTTTCACCTTTTGGACATGACAATATTTGATTACTCTATTTCCCACAACATTCCTATTATGGTTGAATTGCTTCAATATTTCATGGTTATTAGCTTGTGTTGGTTGCGATGCTTGTGCTTGAATGGGATGTTAATGTTGGTCATTTCCATAATTGGTACCTTGATTTTGATTAGTTGAATTAAGATTGATTAATCCTTTATTGATGAGCTCCTACTCAATCAATAAACCTTTATCAATGATCTCTTTGAAAGTATGTGCACATTGTAGTTCCAGATGATAAGCTATCTAATTGTGTAATTTTTTGGTAAATACAAAACTAATTGTTTATCTAGTAAAATATGGGTGAAATGGCTTGCAAGGGATCTCCATCACTTTAGATAACTTGTAAAATTATCACCAACCTTTTGCTTTACTTGCATTAATTCTACTAATGAAATCTCATGCTTGAGATTATAGGAAAAGTGTTGCATAAATTTATCAAAAAGATCATCAAAATCAATCATTAAATTTTTGGGAAACTTTAAAAACCACTCTGAGACTTGTCCATCCAAGCTCCTTGGGAACAATAGGAAAAGGTATATGTCGTTATATGCCACTGGTTGATATGCAACAAAGAATTCAGTCAAATGAGCCGTAGGGTCACATTTCCCTTTGTATTTGTTGAATTTTGGTGGTTCATATCCTATAGGAAATGGTATCTACAAATAATCCATGTTGAATGGGTAGGAACACATGTCATCCAATTTAAATTTTTTAATCTATTTACCAACTTGAATGGTAGAAATTGCATCATTCATCTATTATAATTCTTGGGATAGGAAATTGGAAGGAACATTGGTTTGAGGGAGAATATTGGCTTGGGTAGATGGTTGGGAGTTCACAAGTGGGACACTTTGACTAGGGTATGATGGAGATACCTATAGGGTATATTGGTTTGGTTGGGGAATGGACCAAAAAAATGCATACATGGATTAAGATGTACTTAAAATTTCACACTTGGTTGAATGATATTTTGGTTTGGGTTGGTGATAAAGGTTTGAATTAGAGGAGTTTTTGGTTGGGATGGAGGGATATAGCTATACTGTGCCTAATATGGTTGAAAAGGGTCATGCTACTGACTAATTAAACCTTGTTGTTGAATGGGAACTTGTGGTCCAAGATCTTGTCGTTTAATTTGTGGCCCTTTTTAAACCAATGGTTATATAGTAAGTACTTGAGAAACATGGGGACCTCCTTGTTTCATGAATCCTTGTGAGGAAGTGAAAATAAGTTATAGATTTGGCATATATCACTAACCAATATTTTCAAATTATTGACTAGTCATTAATTAAGTTTAAATTGACATATTGGTCTACAACTGAAGAGGTATATTCATTGTTATTTGGTGAGGTAGAACATTTGTTGCCCCTGATTGAGGGGGAAATGTATTTGTCCTCTATTGTGTTGATGCACTAGATTGTGTCTACTGTTATGGAATACTACTCGTTACTTATTGAGGAGTAGGTTTCATCATATTATGTCATTGAGGTGTGACATTGGCCATTTTTTGATTACCTAATCCTATAGGTTGTACACTTGAAGAAACAACTGGTTGAGTTTGGGGTGTATAAACTCCTATTCCCTAGTATGATGATCCACTCATGAGATGAAATATAGGCACATGTTTTTGGCTAGTTATTTATGTGTTAGTACTACTTTGATCAGGATTAGACATTTTTTGCACATTGTCCTCTATGTTTGGCTCACTATTCTTTGTAGAGGCTAAAGACACTTTTTCAATAATGGACATATACATCAAATTATCTTCCAAAGTAGTTTATACAAATGGGTCAAAACTTAGATTCTATTTTCTAGTTAACTCTATCAACACTCCTATTGAAGGAACTAGGTCAATAAGAGGCTTACTCACCATGTTCATTTTATTGAAATCACATGCTAGATTTCGGTAAGTTTGATATGATATTTCTATTTGGTTAAAGTGATCTTCCATGATGTTTTTACCTCAATTAGATATATTAAGGTCTTGATACGTTGTTTGGACTAGAGCAATAGTATTTCTAGAAGAAGCCTATTGATCATAAATGACATTATGGGGAACTCTTACTAGACTTGCTAAATTTTCATGGGGGAAGTCTACTGGAAACTTGGCCCCTACCTCTATAGCTCTAACTAAAATCTTGTCTTTGTTCTCTGATAAATGTTTCTCAAACAAAAATGGATCATGCATGAAAGTCATATTAGTAGAATATGATTGTTGAAGAACTAGCTCATCCACTATGGGTATTGTAGCTAGGTATTGTGTGGTTGTTCTTGGTCTTGTTCAGAATAGGGTGGTTTGTTAACCAAATAGTTAGCTAATGGATCTTGTCCTTCTGCCCCTAATTGAGTATTATAAGAGGGATAATAATCCATCTCATAAGAAATATTATCTTTATGCACCATTTCTTCATGTGAAATTACAATACTAATCCTTGGATTGTACATGAGTCCACTACGAGTGTAGAAATAAATGTTGGGATCCATAGTCAATGTTTTGCAATAAAAGGTCAAAGAGTTATATAAACTCTAAAAAGGACAGAGTATAAAATAGATGATGTTTCAACTTGGTCTAGATTCATCAAAAAGATCAAAAGGTTTAGGCAAAGATTTGTGAGGAAACAAGCTAGCATGAAGTATCTAATATTTCACTATTCACATAAAGATAACCAAGTAAATGGACCAAAAATCAAAATGCCAAACTCTAAGGTTGAAGTGTTTCAAATCAATCTAATCTAGGAATTTAAAAGTTTCTAGGTCTTTTGGCCAAACACGACATCAAAGTCTAGGCTCAAACAAGACATGCACTAGGACTCTTAACCAAATGGTGTCAAAAGCTAGACTTTAAAAATAGATGAAAGGTTTAATCTAATAGATTTTAAATGCTTCTAATAAAGACTGGGCATTTGATTCTTGGACATGAACTTGATCAACTAGGTATAAGGTATGAAATAAAAGGAATTTAGAAATAATTTATTTTCTCACAAATAATGGTATATAACCTGGTTCTTTTGACAAACAAGCTAGACAAAAGTGAACAGTATAACTGTGTTAGACAAAAAATCACAAAAGTATACTTAGATTGGTCTAAAAATGTAGGAACAAATTTTAACTCTATGCAAGAGGGTCTATGAAACAATATTTGAAATGTTTTGGGAAACGTAATGATGCTATACTACCTAAAAGGTGTGACAAAGAAATTTATTTCAAAGACTCTCTAAGGCAAAAATAATTTTGATAGCATAACACTACTTCTCTAGGAATTTGACTCAATGAATTTAGGAATTTGAGTCTAGGAATTTAAATCTAGGACTTTGACTCAAGAGAGGATGTTGAGTATGGTGTTAGTTCTAAAATGAAAGAAACACACTAACTAGCATAACCACTCTAGGCCTAGACACTAGGGAGAGCTTAATTAACAAACATGAATAAAATACATAACTAAAATTCAAAATAAATCCTCTTCTACCTTCCTTGGATGCTCTAAAATGCTTGTTGTAGTAGCTTTCTTGGCTTGTGCTCATGAAGTCCTTGGCAATGGAAGCTTGGCTACCTCCAACTCTCCTTGGCACATTTGGCTTGTGGCTTGGCTTAGATTGAAATCAATTTGGCATGGTAACACTAGTTGCTTGAATATTTTGGAACCATTTATGAATTATAACTTTTCATAATCAAGACTTTGAACTTTGCACCAAAATAGATTTGAAATGATGTGGTAAGGCCTCCTATTTATAGATTTTTGAGATTGATCAAAATCAACCTAAACTATCCATCTCAGGATTGAGATGTGTGGTTGAGTATTAATTCAATTTTTATAATTAAGTTTATAATTATCCTAATAATGACATTGGAAGAAGAGGAAATTAAGAGGCATGGAGGGCATGAATCCTGATATTTGTTGCATTTATGGCCTAGGGATGTCTTCCCAAGAAATGAGGTCACCTGATGATGTAGAAATTCAATATTCATTTTCAAAAATAAGTGTTCAACAAGTTTCCATGGAATTATTAATTAGGGCTTGATTTGGGTTAATTATCTCTTAAACATGATTAAGCACTTTGTGCACAAATTACTCAAATTGATTAGAATACCTTGTTATTGGTCCAAAATTTGACTATATTTTAATTGGAAGGTGATGTAAGATGCATTGGATCCATATTCCCATTTAGGATGTTATAAATAAAAAATAATAAAGGCATGTGTCTCATGTAAGAAATTTGATAGGAAATAACAATCCAGAGCACCTAGGTGCAAAATTAGCATTTTGACTCAAAATGATATGAACAAAGTTAGTTGGCCCATAAATTACATTTCCTCACTTAGGGATGTCTTGGCCAAAATAGGCACTTTAATATGTCATTTTCACATCATTTAGCATGTTTTAGTGTTTTTAGGCCAAACTATGCATTTTGGGTAGAAACTATTCAAAAGCTTGGTTGGAGGTTATTGATGGCCAAATTTAGGTGTCTACAAAGTTTAATTCATTATCAACATCATTTTCACTAGTCATTGGCATTAGAACATGAATAAGGTACATGGGGTCACCCCCAAGCTGTTTAAATCTAAGACCATATGTTCCTTTGTATTAAATGGAAAAAATTGGCTTAAGCAGACCCTGTTAATTTATTCCAAGGATGCCTCCTTCAAAGGCATGTTTTTACATGATTTTTTTTGAAATGGGATACTTGACATTTAGGTAATAGTCAGCCAATTTATCTTTATACAACTAAGATTCATCATCTACAAGTGGGTCCTATTCATGGCTAGTGGCCAGTATGAAAATGATAGGTGTTAGATTACGCAATTTGCCTTGCCCCTTTTTTTTTTCATTCCATGTAGGGTGGTTTGGATTTAGGTCTTCCATATGACTTGGGATTTTATGGAAGCTTAAAAATATTAAATGTATCATGGGTCAAATATTCTCTTGAGATGTGAGTTAAGATGGTATAATGATTAAATATTTTAGGAGGTAATATGTGGAATAATGAATCAAGGTTATTCAAGTAAATACAATTAGGCTCTAGGAAATCAACAAGTAATTATTTTACTTTTTCCTTATTAAGAACTAGACTCAAGCCAAAATGGTAGTTATAGCTTTGGTACTGGGCCTCCAAATGCTTACAATGTTTATATGGTTACAAATCTCTATGAATGGTGACCTCCATACCTAAATGGGATAGCTTGATACATTGGTACAATATTTAAGGGATTACATTAATTTAATGTATCCAAGGTATACCTAAAATCATATTATATGATAATTTAAGGTTTAACACATGGCATAGTGTATCATGGGACAAGTTGATGGTGCCTTGTGATTCCCATTCTTCATTGTCATAGGCTTTGATTGTGATTATTTTTAGTTAGATATTAGCTATGGTGTACCTAAGAAGCTTGATGAGCTTTAGAGAGAAAACATTTATACCTGATCCATTATCTGTGAGGACATGTTTCACTTTGTGTTGCATTATGACAACTTTGATGTATAATGGATGTTATATAAAGGGCCAAGGTATAACATATTACTTTGGTCGAAGGTTAATTATTGTCCTAGGGCTAAATTTACAGCCAAATCTTTGAATTTATCTAGAGATATGTCATTAGGAACTTGATATTGGCCAATTAACTCTATTAAGATGATCTTATGGATGGTCGACATACATAACAAATCCAAAATGGAAATTTGTGTGGGTATCTTTTGTAATTATTCCATACTATCAAATGTATTTTTTGGCACAATGATTAATGTATTTTTCCTATATAGAATGATGGGTTAGATGGGTGGAAGTGGTATATGGATGTGGGCCTAGGATGGTAATCTTTGACTAGTGAGTTGTGACTGCAAAATCAAGATTAGATATAAAACCATTGTTTCTAAAAAATGATGGGGGAAGTGGACTTGATTGGATAAGTCTTGATTACCAATGCATTTTTGCATGGTCATGGGAAAAAAATTAGTTATCAATATGGGGTCTAAAAGTAGGAATCCCTACTTGCTAGTATGCCTATATGTGGTCCTAGGTCAAGGAAGGATCATTGGCATTGGATGGTTGGTGGGGATTGATTATAATGGTCTTATTTGATTATTAATTGGTCTAAAATTGATGGAAATAATGGAAATGTGACCTCCCATAATATGGTCTACAACTATTTTGTAGTCATATGCAACTATGTGATAGGTTTGTTAGTTGTTAGCATCATTCTAGCCTTGGTTCCATCCATTTATTTGACATTGGTTTTGCCACTATTGATTTTGTTGGTTTATCTCAGGTATTGATATTATTTTTACTATTATTCAAGCCTTTTTTAAATTTATATTGGTATTTATTTTATAGAAAGGGGTTTTGATAGATACCTAGGTTTTGATTGGATATGGAAGCCCCATTATCTAATGTTATCTCCTTATTTTCCAACATATTTTGAATCAAATTTTTTATTTGCAAATAATGACATAGATTATGTCCATTAACTTGATGATAGTCAAATAATTTATTTTTTTAGTACCAATTAGGCTAATGAATGCCTTCAAGATAGTGTTTCAAAATAGGCCAACTAATCATATTAGCATTGGTGATCTTACAAAACATGAATTCAATAGGATCTCCAAGGTCATAAAAGATCTGATGGCTAGGAAGAATTCTCCTTAGAGGAGGGGTTTATACAAGCAATGATTATTTCATTTGTTATGTTGGTTTAAACTACTAAACTTGCTACATTTGCTGAAGAGGTTATTGGTTAGGAGTAATTTGCATATGTATCATAGGCTAAGTAGATACCAAGGTCATAAAAGATCCAATGAGTAGGAAGAATTCTCCTTAGAGGAGGGGTTTGTATAGGCAAAGGTTATTGCATTTGTTATGTTGGTCTAAGCTACTACACTTGCTACATTTGTTGAATATGTTGACTGGTTAGGAGTAATTTGCATTTGTTATGTTATAGAAAGGCATTTTGATAGATACCCAAGTTTTGATTAGATGTGGAAGCCCCATTATCCAATGTTATCTCCCTATTTTCCAACATATTTTGAATCAAATTTTTTATTTCACATAATGACATAGATTATATCCATTAACTTGATGATAGTCACATAATTTATTTTGTTGGTACCAATTAGGATAATGAATGCCCTCAAGATAGTGTTTCAAAATAGGCCAACTAATCATATTAGTAGTGGTGAGATTACAAAACATGAATTCAATGGGATCTCCAAGGTCATAAAAGATCTAATGAGTAGGAATAATTCTCCTTAGAGGAGGGGTTTGTACATGTAAAGGTTATTGCATTTGTTATGTTGGTCTAAGCTACTACACTTGCTACATTTGCTGAAGAGGTTGTTGGTTAGGAGTAATTTACATATGAATAATAGGCTAAGTAGATGGTGTTTTCACCATTTGTACATATCATGATTTGATTACTCCATTCCCAAAAAGATTCTTTTTACAATTAAATGGCTTGGGTTTATCATAATTACTGGCATGAGCTAGTTGTGATGCCCGTGCTTGGACTTAGTTGTGGTTTTGGTTTTGGCCATTTCCTTGGTTTACAATTTGGTTATAATTTGATAAGGTTATTTTGATAATCCTTTTATTAATAAGGGCTATTTAATCAATAAACCTTTATCAATGATTTCCTTGAAAGTGGGTTCACATTGCAGTTCTAGATGATACGATATCTCACTATGCAAATTCTTAGTAAACACAGTGGCTAATTACTTGTTTGGAAAACTATGGGTGAATCTAATGGAAAGTGCTCTCCATCATTATATATAAATTTCAAAGCTTTCACTGGCCTTTTATTTTTCTTGTGTTAAATCTACAAATGAAATCTCATGTTTGATATTGTAGGAGAAGTGTTGCACATACTTGTCTAAAAGATCATCAAAATTGGATACTAAGTTCTTAGGCAATTTTAGAAACCACTCCAAATCTTATCCTGCTAAACTCCTAGGAAATAATAATAAGAGGTATATATCATTGTAGGCCATTGGCTGACAAGCAACAAAGAATTTAGTTAAGTAGGCCTTGGGGTATCCTTTACTATATTTATTGAATTTTGGTGGTTTGTACCCTAGATTAAATGGTATTTATAAATAATCCATCTTTAATAGGTAAAAAAACACGTCATCCAACTTAAACTTCTTGGTTTTCTTCCCATCTTGGATAGAAATAATTGCATCCTTTATCTTTTATAATTCTTGGGATAGAAAATTGAAGGGAGCATTGGTTTAAGGTAGAGGATAGGAAATCAAAATTAGATTATTTTGATCAAGGTATAGTGGAGGCATGGCTTGCTATGAAATTTTGGTTTAGATAAGGAATTGAATATGAATGTGTATTCATAGATTAGGATGTAATTGTTGGAATTGCACACATTGTGGTGTGATATTCTAGTTAAGATTTGGTATATGGGCCTATTATTAGGGAAATTATGGTTGAGATGGAAGGATATAATTGGGGGTGGAATATTATGCCTATTGGATTTGATTAGGGACTTGATATTGACTAGTAAAACCTTGTTGATTAAAGGAAACTTGTGAACCAAGGCCCTATCATTTATTTTATGACACGTTAGGAACAAAGGTCAATTGTTTCCTAATTGGTACTTGTGGAACATTAGAACCTCTTGGTTTCATGGATCCTTATTGAGAAGTAGATGCATGTTGAAGGTTTAACATTTGTCATTGACCATTACTTAAATGTTTTTTATTATACATTATTCGTGATTGAAATGGTATGTTGGTATGAGACTGAAGAGGTATGTTTATTACTACTTGGCAAGGTGGAACATTGGTTACCCCTATTAAGGTGGTAGGATGTTTTACCTATATTATGTTGTTATGTTTGATTGTGCCTATTTCAGTGGAATATTATTCATCACCTTTTTTTAAGGCACAATACTATTCGTTGCTTGAATACTTAATCCTTGAGGTAGCATGCTAGAGAAACCAATTGGTTGAGGATTAGGGGTAATTATTTCTAGTTTGGAGGTATAAGTTCCTACCCCATATATTTTTTAATCACTCATGGTGTTTATTACAGGCACATTTTTGTGGAATAATTGTTTGTGCATTTACACCACTTTAGTCTAGATTGAACATTACTTGCGTGTTGTCTACTATGTTTGGATCACTGTTCTATGTAGAATCAAAAGACACTTCTTTAATAGCTAGGGAATTAAACATGTATCCAACTAAATTAATTCACATAAATGGTTATATACCTTGATTTTATTGGCCTATCAATTCAATTAAGACTCTTTTTTAATGAGCTAACTCAATAAGAGGAACACTTGACATGGTCATGTTGTTGAAATTGCATGATAAGATCAAATAGGTCTAGTATACTATTTGCATCTATATGAAATGGTCTTCCATGAGTCCCTTTCCTATGAAAATCATACATAGGTCTTTATATGGCATCGACACTAGAGATTGAGGATTTATAGAAGAGGCATGTTCATTATTTTGATTATAAGGTAGTTTTTCTAAACTTGGAAAATTTTCATAAGGGAAGTCTGTTAGAAACTTAGCCCCTACCTCTACATCTCTAAATAAAATTTCATCCTTGTTTACAATAAAGTGAGGATAAAATAAATAAAGGTTATAATCTAATGAAATTTTAATGTAGTTTAGTATCTATTAGACTTATCCTAAAATTGAAGGTATGCTAGTTAAGTAGTGTGTCATTTACTCTTGGTCTTGCTCTGAGTATGGATTCATGTTAACCAAATAGTGGGCCAAAGTATCTTGGCTTTATTCCCTCAATTGAGTGTTGTAAGGTGGATAATGATCCATATCATAAACAACATCATCTCCATAAGGGTCTTGAACAAAGTCATCTTGTGTAACCATATTATTATACCTTAGATTTTGCATGATGCCACTATGAGTATAGTGAGACATGTTCGAATCTTTGGTGATCATTTCATGATAAAATGGGTTAGAGTTCTAAAAAATCTAAAAAACAATGTCTAAAAAGAGAAAAGGTTAAAAATTGATCTAAATTGGTCAAAGGGATGGTGTAGACACCAAAATTCTACACACATATTCCCAAGTGCCATGACCCCTAACAGGTCCCTTGGATCCTTTTTCCTTACCTAGGCCTATCTTCAGTAGTTTATATTTATTAAGCTTAACATGGAATTTTGGACTATTTTGGTATTTAGCCTCAATCGTTGATGGTTAGGCTAATTATTGACAATCAGCCCAACAATAAAAAGTCAAGTTTAACTACTTAATCTTCCCACATGCAACCAATATGTATGAATCACCTACCCTTTCTAAATATAGGAAATCCAAATATCCTTGCAAAGCATTACATGGATGAGATATATTTAGAAACCCTAGTTACACTCCCTCATGAACCTTTGACCCTTGTATATAAGGGGAAAGTTATAAGAGAAAATCCATCTACACTTATTATTAGGAACTCAAGTACTTAGAGTTTTCTCTTATTGGTCACTCAACATTATTAAGCATTATCAACCCCTTTTTGAGAGCTGACTTGCCACCACCTCTCAACCAAGTCTCCAAGCATCATTACTTTACTAGTCAAATAAAGTCAAATTTCCAATCAAACTAGTCAAATTAGGTCAAAGTTGGTCAAACTGTAGAAAATGACCATTATGGAACAATTCTAGAATAGTTCCACCATGTAAATCATCTTTTGATATTTTTGACATTATTTACGATTCATAAAATGGAGTTTGTATGTAAAAATTATGGTTGGTCAAAGTTTTGGTCGAACTTGGTCAACAAGATGATGTGGAAAAACATGGAATAATAAGAACATGACACATGGCAGTCAGTTTGTATGAGAAAATAGTGGGTTTCAATCATTTTTCTTTGATAGGTAAATATAGTCATTGACAGGCATAATATAACAAAGGAATTTTTTTTTAAGGTTTAAACGTGGACAAGTGGTGAGTGATCGACAATTGGCGAGTGGATGACAAGTCATGAATGGAGATTAGACAACATGGTGGATCCTCAAGCCACCATGTGTCTTGATACCAAATATTTTTCCATGGTCCAATTTTATTTCTCGAATGTTCCAAACAAACCATATTTAATTTACCATTTTCCACGTAATTCCACCAACATCCATAGTTTCCATGTACATGCCACATAACTAAATGTTCCTCCACAAACCTACCACATAACATCCCAAACATGCCACGTTTTATCCACAAATACCCACATGCTAACATATTCCATTATCCACTTTGTGGATCATGCCTTTTAAGGCATTAACCACCATGGATATTGTGGTATTTAAAAATTAAATTTAAACCCACTTTCCAAATGTGGGACTTAAGATTAAAATTGAACACCAAATGCGTTGGAGGGGATTCAAAAAATGCTCATTTGAGGTAAAAGCATAATGACCCCACCATTGAACCTATGGGTGTAAACACTATATAAAATGTGGAAACTTGTATTTGAAGTCATTTGAACAAGCTTGGTAGCCAATGTTAAAGGCTATAAGATCTTGTACATCTTGCAGAAGGACTTTAGAGAAGAATTCATGAAAAGTCCAAAAAGGGAATGATATTATTTTTCTCCAAGGAACAATTTTATAGTTGAACATTTTTCATTTTGAGAAGTTTTTAAGAAATTTCAAAGCCTCATAATCACTCCATTGTGCTAAGGCATAAGGACCTACTTTTACTCTTCCTCCAATTTGAGGTATCTATAGTCATTTTTAGACTTTGAGGTAAACTAGTGAAATATTCTAGTTTTTGAGATGGTTCTAGTGATATGTTGAGTGTTTATATTTGAGGCAATTTTTTTACCATTTTTGATGCTTGGAAGTGATATTTTTGAGTAGAGGACATCCAGAGGTGTGTTTCAAAAAGGTGAAGAATCTATTCATGGAATCTGAGATTATTAGAAGGTCTATAACACTTAGATTCATTATTTTTCTATAAGGGTTTCCATTTACTTGCAAACATTTTTAATGAATTGGTTTAGCTAGCTAGCTAACTCAAAGACGTAGGCATTATCAAACGTCGTAATCAACTCTTGTGTAGTGTGGTGTGTATTTTCTTGCATTACTTTTCCTTAAGTTGATTATTTTATGGAATAATTTTTGGTGTTTAATATTTTTCCTACAAAGTATCTAAAGTAAACTTTTTTTATAGAATTCAATTTTAGTACCCTTTTAAAAATTGATGCAATTACTTTATTTCTATTTTATTAACTTAATTGTTCTAAAATGGTAGATTGAAGGCCCCTAAGGAAAATCTCACTTCCAATATCTAGCTAGTGCTAGACAATCAACCTAGCTACTTATCTAATCTATAAATTTTCTTTAGTTCTTTGTTACATGTAAGTCATCCTACTCAACCAAAGAGGAGCTCTCCATAATATTTTGATCCAATGCATGCACTTTTATCAGGTATTTATACCAAAACCCATATTTCCAATTTTGCTACCTTCTGACTAATAGAAAAATTTGAGTGGATCATTCTGGCATGCTCGATGGGACCCATATGTTTACTTGGGTTTTATTTTTATCCACATATATATTCTTCTTTCTCTATATATTCTCATAATTGAAATATACATTTTATTTAGGTCTAAAACATACTACATCCATTGGTTACCTACTCCTTCTAACTCACTTAACTTAATTAACTACATCAGGATTAATCATAGCACACTTATGTTATACAACCAAACCACATAATCAATCAAACATCATAACTCACTTGAGACAAAGCCCAACTGAGATTTCATCACCTAGCAGCCACCTTACCCATTCTTGACAATCCTACTTGAAATTTATTACCAAGATGAGAACCAACTCAACTCTCTTATTGAGTATAAACTCTAGATATCAATATATATTGACTAAGCACCTAATACACTTATCGCTATGGGAATGTGAAGTGAGGGGGTAGGCCCTAATATAGATTATTTTGAGTACTAAAACGAACCCAAAACTATCTATATATTTCTTGTCTAGTACCTAATCTACAAGCCAACCTCTATCACACATTTTCATAACCTAAGGCATAAACCAAAAGTGATTTTAAAACTAAATTTAGGCTTAAACATAATTTTTAGTGTGTTACTTGATTGCCTTGACTATTTTCTTTGTCTTCTCTCTATTTGAGTGGTGAGTCTATTTATTTTATATTCTCTCCCACCTTTTTGTATGATTCTCACTCGATAGCAATGAAAAGACCTGATAGAACAAAACTTATCACCTAAATCAACCACCTCTACCTCCTCATCTATGGAGTACATCTCTGAGGTATAAGATTCACCTCATCCATTGGGAAGCCTTACATTCCCCTGGGTATTTTCCCAAGGAGACATGGACTTTACCACCTTTTTAGACAATAATCTAGTGGCCCTTCAGCATTATCTTAACACCTCTTCTCACCATATCATGATTTCAACTCCACCTTAAGACCCTCATTATGGCATGTCATCCCACATTATGGAGGGTATCCCTATTTCCATGGTCATCACATAACCTTTGACCACTCAGGCATCCTCATTTACCAACCCCTTCAATGATATGGATGAAAACCAACCTATCCAATCAACCATTACTCTTACACCATCCACCCCTAATAATGACTCCTGTACCTTGGGGACAACCTAATCATTAACCCATCATGTCAAACCTAGCCCATTAGTTAATACCTCTTTACTAAGCTTAGGGGTACCTATCCATTATACCTCACCACCCACTAGCACAAAGGTCATGACCACCCCTTGATTACCAATTTAAGTGTAGCTCAACCTACCTCAACATCCCAACATTTACCTACACCATCAAAAATTTGTTATACTCCTAACCTACAAGGGTATATACCTACTACCTAACTACCAATAACCACCTATCCTTATATGTCATCTACCCAACCTACCATAACTTCTTATCAGTATGGGGCCATCTCCCAACCTCTTGTTAATTATCAATATATTCCCCAAGCCTTATACTTAATGAAAATAATCATGGACAAAATGGTAACTCTTGGGTCATCCCTTTTGGGAACTCAAAATTTTATCTTATGACTAAGTCTATAATTATCCCATTAACCCTTCAGTCCCTATCAAACCTTATCCAACCCAATGGGAGATTTCAAAATTCACCAAGTTTAATAGTAAGGAAGACCCCTAACAACACTTAAGAGCATTTAGACATCCTTATTATGTGATTGCCTATGATGATGCCCTACTTTTGCACACATTTCCTATGTCTCTTTCTAGCTTGGTACTAGACTACTATAATGACATTACCAAACATTCCATCTTCTCCTTTAACCAATTATCTCAAACATTCTTGGATCACTTCTTAATCAACATATCTAATAAAGTCTCTATCACTACTTTTTATTCCATGCACCAATTTGAGGATGATTTTATTGCTGATTTTGTGGCTCATTGGAGAAGATTGATCAACCAATTATCATTATCCTTACCTCAGCTTGAATTGATAAAAAATTTTGCCCATGATTGTGCCAAGCACATCTCTTCTACATTACATGTCCAAAGCTTCAGAAATTTTGATGAATCTTTTACCATGGCATGAAAATTAGATAATTGAGCTATAGATGAGGGTAAATTGAAGTTACAAAACAAAAACTTTACCTTCAGGACAAATGAATCCTCCTTCTCCAAAGTAGGCAATCAAACTAACTCTAGAGTGAATAATTAAGGAACTGTGAATGCAGTCATCCTTAAGGCTACCTTATCACCTATTATCAATAAACAAAAATTTTCCAATTCCTCTAACCAGAGCTCATGGAACCCAAACCAAAGCACCCAAAAACAATTTACTCCACTTGGAGAATTTTATCTCTCAATTTTGGAAAAGTTACTAAAAGCTAATCTTGTAAAACTTCCACCCATCAAACCTCCCCCAAAGTTCAATTCTTCTCATCTAGTGCCTACTTGGTACAATGAAAATGACCTTTGTGTATTTCATCAAGTGATCAAACATGACATCAATTGATGCAATACTTTTTAGAATGTTGTTCAAAGCCTCATTGATAAGGGGGAACTCATGTTGGATAACCCTAATGCCCCACAAAATCAAGCCCTAGACATCTTTAAAAAGCCCTTTCCCAACCATGCCCCTGTCAAATATGAGAACACATAGGATGAATGCTCCATTGATGCCCACACAATCAACATGGTCTTTGATACACCTACACAGGAGGATCTAACCATCCAATCTACCCACTCTTCCCCCACTTCACTTCTAGAGGAGAAAGAGTCATCTTCCCCTCCATCAGAGATTCTACCTAAGGAGGTTCTTTTTTCCCTAGCCATGCTCATAAAATCCTTGAAATAATCACATTCCATCCCAATAGGCATATCTAAATGACTAAATGTCCTTGATTTTATACCTCTAATAGCTACCTAAATAAACACTACTCTTATGGCTATTGTTCCTAAAGGAGAATTATCCTTACTGATACCTCCCATGGATGAGCCATTTATCTCAACCTTATTTCCTTCACCTTTAGAAGTTGACCAACCTATCAACCAACATCCCCAACCTACAATTATATCTCTTACATCCACTACCCATGAAGCAAAACTAGTACACAAACCTTTTTCCACCTTAGTGCAAAAATTAGAATTTTCCCTAAAACTAGATATGGATCAAGATACATTCTAATAATAGTTATACCTCCCTTACATCAACAAACCTAAACCTTCTAGCACACCTTTAACCAACCAATCTATCATCTTTCCACCACCTCACAAACCAATCATAATATCTAACAACCCCTCACATTCCCACCAACTAAGGAAATCATGCCTCAAACAAACGAACCACCACAAAAACCTATTACAAACCTTGGTACCTTCCCCATATAAATTTTGGTCCACCTATCTCTTAAATTGGAGTTGACCTCATCTAAAGTTCCACACAAACCTCAACCCTAACCAACCAAAAGATTGAAACCATTCGATAGCCACATGCATAGGGTTTTTCCTTCTTCCACCCTAGCCTCTATCTTGGGTTCTCATCCATCAACTCTACCTAAAACATAAATCCCTTTTAACATATGTCATCCACCACCACTTGTTATGCTAACCAAATTACTATCTTATACACCTATCTTTTTTGAACTACCGATGGCCAAACTATCAAACTTGAACCCTGTAATCACTAATATGACAAAACCAAAATCATTACCTAGAAATGTCACCTCACTCAAGCCTTATCTTACCAAACCCACTCCCATGAAAACACCCTACTTACTAACCAAAATTACAACCCCTAGGCCTTTCCCACCTCTCATTTAATCTTATTTAACAATTTTTCAAAGATTGTTATAATCTTCACACCTCACCTTAGCTCCTATCAGACCCTTCAACCCTGTTGGTTTGAAACTAGCTTGGTATAAAAACTATCAAATCTATTCCTATCATAGGACACTTGGACATGACACTAAGAAATGAAAAGATCTCCATACCATTATCCATCAACTCTATAACAAGGATGATCTCTTACTAGAATATATTCTATTAACCCCTCTACCAAGGCACCCATTAGCTATCTGCCAACACATACTGCATCCTCCACTCTCACCCCAAAAAGATGGATAACCTACCCAACCTCTTGTCATATTGTACCCCTCTATCCATACCATCAACATAGTCACATGATCACAGTAAAGGGATAAATGGAAAGTCAAGGTGTCCATTCCATGTACATACCCATCTACTCATCCTCAACTGAACTCGATCTAACCCTTTACATCCTTTGCTCCACCCAAATTAACCATCTTAGGAACTTATAAGGATAATACTTTTGAATCCATTAGGAGGGTCCTTCTTAAGTAAATTTACCAAACTCCAACTAAGATGAGCCTCTATGAGCTCATTTCAACCTCACCTCACCATCACCAAGCCATGATAGACGCTATACCAGCTATTGAGGTCTAACCAGGAGATTCCCAACCTATAGATTCCTTCATCTATGCTCTCTAATTCTCTACCCTTATCACCTTCAAGGACTTGGAGATACCTTCCATCCACCCTATAGAATTAGATCCACCTCTCTTTATGATTTCCCATATCAACCAAACCCATGTCAAATGGGTTATGATCAATGGGTAAGCCAATATCAATATCATCTCTTCCCATGCCTATGACCAACTCAAGATATTAGATAATGTCATGTATGAAGCTTTAGCCATCCTTAGATCATTTAATTAAATTATGACCACCACCCTATGCACCTTTATCCTTCACATTAATCTAGGTCCTTGCTCATTATCCAAACTTTTCTATGTGGTCAAAGATGAATTCTAGTACAATGTTTTACTAGGGAGACCTTGGATCTATACCATGGCTTATGTACCTTCTACCCTCCATCATTATGTCAAGTTTGAACACAAAGTTTAGGTGGTTACCATACAAGATGACCCTATCCATTTTGTAGCATGTAACATGAATTACTAACCTAATGATGTTCTCCTACCTCCATCTAAAGCACCACAAAATCCACCACCCACAAAAGCCAAAGCCATTGTTTCCTCTCCTATGAAAGCATTTACTAGTTTATCTATTTTTGTGGACCAAATACCTAGTATCGATCCCTTGGAGTCTACTTTCCAATGCTTTACCCTTGGATAATATTGTCTCCTCACCTTGGATGCCCTTCTTACTCCCCAAGAATATGGGAAACTCAACCACCACTCAGGTTACAACCCCATCATTAGAGTCATTATCTCTTTAGGGCCTCCCAACTATAAAAATCATTTTATCTATGGGGCAATTAACAATCCACTTAAGATTTCCATTACTCACCCTTCACCTTAACCATTTACCTCTAACTTCTCTTACTTGGACAAACCCAACTTCACCAAACTATACCTTCACAGGTGTGCCTGGAAGGGATTTGGTTTAGGACAATATGAGCATGGCCCACACATGTTGACTTTGATTGAGACCTACAAGCCTCATAAGAAAAATGGCCTCAAATTCATTTTACCTAATAAGGAGGCCAAAAGAACTACCCCTATTATTATAAAAGAAGAAACCCCTTCCTCACCAACACCCCCTCTCCCTGTGAGTGAAGATGAGGACATCATCCCACCTAATTTTTATTTCTCATCAACATGATTACCCTTATCCCCCTGACTTATCACAAGAAGGAAAATCCATATCCATCCCTTTGACCCATCCTAAACTCATGAGAGAAGACTCTCCTACCATTAACACTATGTAGTGTCAAGATGATGATGTTATTCTCACCTACCTTGGTGCATCAAATTCCTCCATCCAAAAGTATTTACCTTTGGAAACCTCAACCATGTTGAATGAAGCTACCATAGTCATTGACATAGGCACTTTAGGTAAGCCCCACATCATCAAAAATGGACAAACTCTCACCCTTGAAGAACTATAGGACTAATCAACCTTCCTCCATGAGCATAGCATCACATTCACTTGGTATTATGTAGATATGCCTGGTATTGACCTAGCCATTACTACCCAAAAAATCATCACTAATCATGACACTAAACTTGTCAGATAGAAACTCACTAAATACATCCTCACATAGCCCTTCTTATCAAATAAGAGCTTTAATACCTCATTTTAGTTAACTTCATTCAACCCATAAACTATCCCTAATGGGTTTCAAACATCATACCTATCACTAAAGCCATAAGGGGACTACATATCTATGTGGAATTTTGTGACCTTAACCTCACCTACCTAAAAGATGACTTTCCTCCACCTATCATTGACTAACTTATTAATCTCACAATAGGCCATGAGATTCCACTCATGGATAGATTTTTAGGTTATAATCAAATCCTGATTCCCCCTAAAGATCAATACAAAACCACCTTCATCACCCCATGAGGGAATTTCTATTATAGGGTCATACCCTTAAACCTTAATAATTATGGTGCAACTTATCAATAGACCATGACATATATTTTTCATGACCTTATCCATACAATCATCAAACACTATGTGGATGACCTTCACAGGAAGTCCAAGCTTTACATAATACTATTTAGCTATCCTTAAGATTATCTTTGAGTGACTTATCCATTATCATGTTTGCTTCAATCCTAAGAAATGTATTTTTTGGCTCTTGTCAATCAAACTTCTTGGCTTCATCATTTCCCTTTGATGAATCAAAGTCAATCCAACCAAAATTAAAGCCATCCTCAAGATGCTACCTTTGACCAATATTAAACAACTCCTTATCTTATAGGTTAAACTTCAATCCATTTTTCACTTCATCTCCCAACTCTCTGATCAGTGTTAACCATTCCACCACCTCTTGAAAAAGGATATCTCTTTCAAGTGAAACATCAATTTTCAAAAGCCCTTTGATGCACTCAAATATTACCTACTATTTCCACCTATCCTTACACCTCCTAAGAATGATCAACCTTACTACCTCTATATCTCCACCATATACCACTCCTTAGGGGCAATGATTTCCCATTGAGATGAATAACATAAAGAGAAATTTGTCTATTGCATTAGTCATACACTAGTCAAATACAAGACTCAATACACACATACCAAAAAATTGTCTAATCTTAGTCCTTGTGACCACCAAACTTTGGCATTACCTCCCTAACCACAGGACTTTTATCATCACCAATACTGACCCCCTTAAATACATGCACTCTAAACCATACCAAAAGTATAATATGGCTAAGTGGCTCATGCTTTTAGCTAAATTTGACTTGAGTTTCTCCAATAAAAATTAATCAAGGGGTAGGTTATCTCTGACTAATTGGCTAAAAAACCCCTAGCAGACAACCAACCTCCCCCTCTTGCATTTCCAAATGAGTCCATCAAAAGCTTATCTCAAGAAAATTTCACCAATTAGGTAACCATGTTTTTTGATGGTTCCAAATGTCAACATAGTGTGGGAGCTAGTACTATCCTAGTTCCCATTATTGGCGAACCATTTCCCTTATCCTTTAAACATGAATTTGATTGCACCAAAAATGTGGCTAAATATGAATCCTTAGTAATACTTCTACAAACTTCTTTATCCTTGGAAGTCAAAATAATCAATATCTGTGGTGAATCCTAACTTGTGGTCAGCCAAGCTACCAAAATTTACCAATGTAAGAATGACATTTTACAATTATATAGGTAACTAGTTGTAGAAATCCTAACCTCATTTGAATGTTACCATATTCAAACCACCCCATGATATACCAATTTTTTTTTGATACCATAGATTCACTTTCCTCTTAGATCTTGTCAGCACCCTTAAACTCCAAACTATCAGTCATTATCCATCACCTAACCAAGCCCTCCTGCACTAAGATAGACACTCTAACCATCTTTAGTGTGGAGGAGATCCTACCTGACCTTTAGTACCATCAAACCTTTGACTACCTTCACCTTGGCATAATTCCCTTTGGCCTCTCTAAGAATGTCTATCAAGCATTTATTCAAAGCACCTCTTGTTATACCATTATGGGAGGAATCCTTTATAAACAAAGCTTAGATGGCCTCCTTTTTTATTACCTCTATGGTTTAGAAGCCTCTCATGCCATCAAAGAGACAAATGATGGTATTTTTTGGGGTCACTTTAGTGGCCTTTTTTTGCCGAAGTGCATCCTCTACTTAGGCTATTATTGGCCCACCCTCAACCAAGACTATTCTGATTACATGAAAAAGTGTGTCAAGTGTCAACAACATGCTAATTTACATCATGCACCTAGTAATAGCCTTCACATGTCCACATATTTTTGGCCTTTCTCATAATGGGGTCTAGACCTCAATGGTGAAATCAAGCCCTAGCCTTCGTAATGACAACATTCTATCATTACCACAGCTAAATATTTTACCAAATGGGTGAAATATATTCTCTTTATCTCAATGAAAGATAAAAAGATTTTTGAATTCATCACCCATCATATCATCTACCATTTTGGTGTTCCCCATAAGATCATCATTAACAATGGCAAATATTTCAAAAACAAATAAGTTTAGGGCCTTTGTGATGTATTTAGTATTAAACTCAGCTTTTCATCACCTTATTTCCCATAAGCAAATGGAAAAGTTGAATCCTCTAATAAAACCCTTAATAATATGCTTACCAAAATGGTCAATGCCTCAAGGTGGGATTGACACCTGCACATCCCCTTTGCCCTTTGGGCATATCCTACTAGCATCCAAACCCCGACTAGTGCTACACCCTTTTTTCTCATCTTTGGACCCAAGGCCATCTTTCCTCTTGAAATCCAAATATCTTATCTTCACCTATCATTGCACGACCTCATTTTAGAGGATGATTACTGTCAAGAAAATTTAGCCCAACTTAAGCAACTTGATGAGCATCATTTAGCTACCCTTTCCCATCTTTGTGTCTATCAATAATGAATCAAATGAGCCTATAACAAATACCTAAAAGTATAAGAATTTAACATTGGAGATCTTGTCCTCAAGGAAAACCATCATGTCACTAATATGGATAAAAGCAAAAGGGGAAATTTTTCCTTCAATTAGCTTGGACCCTACAACATAACCCATAAGTATGTATTAGGGGCTTATCATTTTTCCTCTTTCAAAGGCAAACTAAAACTTAAGCCTCTTAATGATTTACATTTGCATCCATTTTATTTTTAGATAGGGATTAAAATTATAATTTGTCTAACTTAAGCTCATCCCTTAAAACCACATTCACTTCCCTCTTTTTAGGGGTAATCAACTATAACTAGATCATGTGATTATCTATCACAACTATATCCTAATCTTAAACTATGGATACCATGGTTCTATCCATGGAATGATTCTCATAGTACTTACCATATATTTGAGATCAGTTCTTATGGTCTTTGTTCCTTATACTTCTTTTCCACTTACTGACACCTCATGTCAGCTTAGTTTTGCCTTTATAAATGTAACCCATTGAGCATGTATGAACAAGTCTATGTTAATCAACCTCAAACAATGACAAAAGTAATATCAAATAGTAAAAACAAACTATGGGTCATCCTCAGCATCCCTAAATTGCTCCTTTGAAGGATAGCTATTGGAAACTCATTTTAAAATTGCAAAATATAAGGTGGACTACTCCTTTGAAGGATAAATATCAAAAGCATTTGAGCTAAACATATAAATCTAGACCACTCACTTGAAGGATGGTTGGATAAAGCATTAGTCAAAGCTAGTAATTTTCTTGGAAGCTTCTCACATTAATCAGCTTCCCCAAACCCCAAGTAAAAGTCAAAAGCAATTAAAAAGGAAACAATTTTGTTTTGAATCTATAATCATCTCTCTTACATAGTAATAAAATTAGGAAAACAACAATCAAATCTCCTTAGTAGACTTCCCACATTGATTAGTACACCCCTTCTTTAGACACCTTTAGAAAAGGTATACTAATCTCACTAATGGTTCTAATTTCACCCATTCTCCCTCCACATATCATATGCATGAGACTATGATCTCACTTGACATAATGTTATCAGGATCCATATCTATCAACCTAGGCATGCAAATGTAAAACATTTGAGAGTCTTATGTTTACTAAGCCCATCTAATTTTGGGTTTCATGTTGATCTTTACCGATGAAAAGGCACCATGTTCTTTCTCATATCTTTTATTAGTCTATGTAAGCCTATAAATGTGAACAACAAACAATATACCAAAATCATGAGCATCATAAACTATGTCAACAAAAAACATCATCTATCCACCATAGGTACAATGTAAACATATAGTCGCTAGCCACAAACATTAACATATCCATCAAATTGTGTAAACTTCTAAATATATTATTACACCACAAACCAAGAAGCAAAACATCATATAATATACCATTCACCATTTAACATACATAGCCATAAACATCAGCCATAACATGTATCCATCCATAACATGCCCTATCTAACCATGTATAGAATTAAAAACATCGTAATTCACCTTTGTACATATTACATGTCTAAGATATTAAGTTAAATAGCCATAAACCATGAGCATCCATAACCATAAATCATAAACATGAGCATCACATAGAACATAGAAAGGCATATATTATATACATCAAATAGTCAAAGATAATACATATGACAATGTCAACTCTCTTTCAAAATATACATCTTGCTAAATCAACATGTAGGCTAGAATCAAAAATCATATACATAACACTAATATCATATGTCAATCAGGCCCTTAGAACACTCAAACCACCTACACTACTACCACTAACCCCATTTGCACCTATACCTAATGGTGGTCCCTTTGGGACCCCTATCTGACCAACTATAATAGCCCACTTCTTAGGGGTAGCCAACATGACCCCACCCCCCAAACTAGCTCTAAACTCTAAAAATATCATGGCACGGGGTAATTAATCTAGCACCATCATGTCATAGTATCTAAGATCCTATATAGTAGCTAGATACCATGCTTGTGGTATTAAATATAGTGGCTCTCTTGCTACTGCACCTAACACATCCATACCAATCTAGCCCTATAATATGCCTATCTAGCCCTATATACTATCTACCTACACTTATAGAATGATAACATGGACCCGTGCCTAGTCCCTCTCAATGGTCATAGCCCCCACCTATCCTTAAGTGCCATAATTTAGCCCTACAACATGGCCAACTATCCCTATAAACCATCTATTTGAGCTTGGGCTACTGGTAGAGCTAGTGTTGCCTTTGGGTCACCTTACCCCTATCCTACCCATGGATCCACATACATGGGTTGTTAACCTCCATAACCCCCTTTAAAATCAAGTGTAGTGTACCTCCCTTGGTACTAGGTCACATAGCCATCAACAATGCTAGCATCATCAATCTAAGCACCCATTAGTAGCTCCTCAAAATCACATACAATATCCACTAGCTAAGGTTCAGGAAGTAAAAACTTGGCCCCCTCTCTGTTATATCTAGGGGTGTCAAGTAGAATCCCCTATACAAGACCAAAATATCTATGAACTCAATCAAATAGGATCATCTCTATCTCTATCTCTCTCTTGCCATATACCCACCTCTAGCTCTTAAATCCTATGGTCTGTTACGTATACCCTACCCACTATATCCATCCAACATATGGTTGCCATGTAACATATCTTGGCACCAGACCCCCTAACCTATCATAGAACCACTTGATATATCTAATTTCATCACCTAATTATATATAGACTACAACTCTCCTCCATCACATGAATCTATCAATGTATTTATGTGGTGCATGAGTGTCATCTAGTAGCCCCAAGGGTGTCAGTACCTGAATGTGTTTGAATAGCTATTAGTGCAAAAAATTTCCCATGCTCAATCCATAATATTAATGCACTCTAAAGTTCTATAGCTCCCTGTAAATTTGCATAAGTAATACCTATGCCTAACCAAACATGGTCCCTCCTAGAAGCATCTATGATATAACTCCAAGAAGAAAATAGGGTAAGTAGCCACCAATTGAATCCAAAAGCACAAATCTCACCAGTGTTATCATCATCATCATGGTCACTAAACACTTACCTCTAGGTTCCCTCTAATACAATGGGCCATATCCAAACCCACCAACATGGAAATCTGCATATGTCTAATCATTACCATAAATAATCTCCATGTAAAAATCCCTCTCCTCACTCTCTATATGATATATCAGATTACCTCTAATAGGCAATTAGGTAATCCTAGAAACATCCTTTAACAAAATGGTAATCTCTCCCATCAGCAATTAGAAGGTGCTTGTCACAAGATCCCATCTCTCAATGAGTGTGACAAGCATGGTAGTATCATGTGGAACATACTAGTAATAGTGTATCACACCCAATATGATGGCCTCCATGTGCTAGAATTCATCATCTATCATCATGTTCTAAACCTCAATAAATAGCCTTGAGACTCAGTCCCTCAGTTGAATTTAGTCTCATGCTTGTAAAGCAACCATATGGTTAAACACACTTGGTGTTCCTAATCAAGCTTAGTGCAAAACTAACACCCAACCCTTTCTAGCAACTCAACACCCACACCTAGAATCTTCTAACAAAGTACTCAATGCATCCTACCTACATGACTAAATCACCTCAACCCATAAAAATGCATACCACATATACTAAACCTCCACTAACACTTTTTACCCCTTTTTAATTGTTCACAACCTATGGTAAAGTTTTAAAAAACATCTTTGTGAGTAATTTTTAATATAGGCCCTCATCAAGAATAGACCATATGGATTAAAAGAAGGTAAAATGTCAAAATGAATTTTTAGGATTCCCTTTTGACTGTAGACGGTTAGGGTGACTATCGATGGTCGACCCTTTTAGCCCATGACCATCAACAATCAAGGGCCACCCATAAATTATTTTTATACGCTCCTTAAGCACAACAAAAAACACCTAAATTAAGCCCTTCCAAAGGATCACAATGTAAGATCTTTACCTTCTATTAAATTTCTCATCCTCTACAACTACGTTTAACCACATCCACCTTGACACTGGGCATTGACATCAACCACTTACATTGCATTCTTGGTTATGTTTTGTGCACACTCTTAATGATCTAGTCACCTATCAAACTCATCACTATCTTTTGAGCAAGAAATACATTCATCTTAAAGTTATTGTGGGATATTTCATCCCCTATACTATGTAGGTAGTGTCTACTTTCCACTTTTATGTGGATTCAGCTTGATCGTACCCAAACCCACCCTTTTTCCCATGTCCACCTTGATAATGACCCTATTACTTGAACTTTACATGTATAATATGACAACTTTGCCTAGGTCATTTTGACCACACCAACAGACCTTGCTAGGTTACTTATTTGTATTTTTGCACCACCTAGTGTAACAACCAATTTATTTATATTTATTGGGAATACCTTAGATAACCTTCACAAATTGACCCAAGTGGTGTTTTCACGGGAGTAATTCCTACCTTTGATACCTATAAAAACACTCAAACGACCTTGGTGACTAATAGGTTTATCCCACTACCATGCCTAAGTAGTCACACAATACATTGGTCACTTTTCTTCCTCATACCAACCTTAATTTTTATTAACATTGGTAACTTTAGTCTTTGTGTGATCTACCCTCTCACACTTAGTCTCCTTTTAATCATAAATTCTTCATATCACCTTACCACCTAATTCTTATCAAAACTTGACCCAATTTCATTTTGCCTTATCACCTCCCAATTTGAGGGGGGGGGGGGGATACCTCCTAATTTAGGGCAAACTTGACCTTACCCAACTTTCATTTTTTTATAGCTTGCCAATTCAAGCCACATAACAAAAAGGGGAAAAATGTAGACATCAAAAATTTTCATTTATATTCCCAAGTGCCATGACCCCTAATAGGCCCCTTGGACCCTTTTTCCTTTTCTAGGCCTATCTTCATTAGTATAGCTTTATTAAGCTTAATATGGACTTTTAGGTTATTTTGGTAATTAGCCTTGATCATCAATGGTTAGGCTAATTGTCAATGATCAACCTAACCATCGATGGTCAAGTTCAATCGCCTGATCTTCCCACATACAACCAATATGCATGCATCACCTACCCTTTCTAAATATAAGACATCCAAATCTCCTTGCAAATTATTACATGGATAAGATATATTTAGAAACCCCAATTACAATCCCTCTTGAACCTTTGGCCCTTGCCTATAAAAAGGACAAAGTTGTAAGAGGAAATCCATCTAAAATTATTATCAGGAGATCAAGTACTTAGAGTTTTCTCTTGTAGGTCATTTAACATTATCAAGCGTTATCAACCCCTTTTTTAGAGTTGACTTTTCACTACCTCTCAACCAAGTCTCCAAGCACCATTACTCTATCAGAATCAGGCCAAATTCCACCCATAAATCAACAATACCTATCACTCACCTAATCCACTTTAGGTAAGATAAGTACATGTTTATTATCATCCACACTATCACTCACATAATAGATTTAGACCTTTCCCAACTCTCAAAAGTCATTCTAGAATCTTGATAACCAACTATTGACAAAGTCTAAATTTGGACATAGCCAATCATTGATGATCAGTCCAACTATCAATGATCAGGCCTAACCACTAATGGTCAACCCAACCATCAATTGTCACACATGGTATAAGAGGATAGCAAGCTAATTTAACTTCTGTTGTCTACCCTAATTCACTTTTTGGTGTTTTTGACCACTCACATGCCTTTCTTAGATTGCTTGAATCACACCTTAACCCATAACACTACTACTAATTAGTTTATCACTAATTAGATCATTTGTAGTCTATTTTCTAAGCAATCAATTCTTGTTATCATTTTAGTACCCTTTTGATTATTTATGCAAGTACTTTCCTTCTATTTTATTAACTTAATTATTTTAAAACTGTAGATTGACAAACCCTAATGAAGCTCTTGCTTCCAAGATCTAGCTAATGCTAGGCAATCCACCTAGCTACTTGTCTAACCCATACATTTTCTTTAGTGATTTATTACATGTGGGTCATCCTCCCTAGCTAAAGAGGAGCTATCCACAAGATTTTTATCTAATGCATGTAGTTTTATCAGGTATTTATACCACAACCTATATTTCTAGTTTTACTACCTTCTTCTAAATAATAGTAAAATTTGAGTGAAATAGATGGAACTATATATCTAAAAAGGGTTTATGCAAAAACTTGGTATAAAATAACCTAACGTCAAATGTCTCACAAAAAAAGGTCAAGTTGATGAAATAAAATTAGAATGCCAAACTTTAGGTTCAAAGTGTTTCAAACAAGTCTAATATAAGAAAATAAAATGTTGTTATGTTTTTTGGCCAAATGCATCATAAAAATCTAGGCTCAAACAAAGGGGTATGATTTAATCTAAAAAATATAAAACACATAGTCATAGACTAGGCACTCGAATTTAGTCATGAATTTTGACCACATTGGCATAAGGCATGAAACAAAAGGCACTTGGAGATAGACTATTTTCTCCAAATTAAGGCACAAACAATAGTTTTCAAAGTGGGTAAAGAATTAACCTAAGTTACATAATAAAAAAGAGAAAGATAAATGTCTAGGCCCAAATTAGACAATGCATAAATAGAAATCAATCAATGTTAGGATTTAAACTTGTCAATGGTTAATTAAAAACTCAAATTAGGAAACTAATCTTCTTTGAACAACAAGCTAGACAAAAGTCAATGACATAATAGTACTAGACAGAGCTCTAAAAGGCACACATATTAACACAAAAGCAACAAGTCTATGAAATGTTTCAAGTAGCGTAACGATGTTATCATACTCTAAAGATATGATAGATGGTTTTTTAATGACTCTAAGGCATGAAAAACTCAAAATAGGCTAGGTAGCATAACTTTACCCTTTCCAATCAAGTGACACACAGACAAATATTTGTCAAAAGACTAAGGAAAAAGTGTGGTATCAAATGGATGACAGAATGCCTATTATGTCTATTCAAATAGAAAAGTGATGTGGACACAAAACCTATTTTGGCATGGAATAATAATAAAAATAGATATTTTAGACTCAAAAACCATGCAATAAAGGATAAAATGACATAAACATCTAAATGTAATGTCCTAGATCCTATAACTAACAAGGTTACATAGTATTGTTGAATTATGTCTATATAGATGCTCTTGGGAGGATTTTAAGTGTTAATCCAAAAATAAAATCACATGACGTAGTAGGTTTTTTTACACCCCCATTATCCTAAGCTATTGTATTATAAAAAAGAAATTTGGGATAATCACCCTGCATCAATAGTATTTTTATGATAAGCGGGCTTGTTCTAAAACTAAATTTTTTAACATATAAATGGTCGCAAGTGTGGTTAACACTAGAGATGCCTCATATAAATTGATTTCACATCAGATAAAATATTATGAAAGGGTTTATTCATTTACATATAGATTTTATCCATGTATTTCTTAGTGGAATACCCTAGTTATCTAGACCTGACTCGATTTTTGTTACGATTGGAAAGGCTAGTTGCTCAACCCCCTAGAAATTATAGTCTATGTACCCTAATTTATATACTCTATTATGGAGTAGGGTTAGTATGATTTTGGTATATTAAGCCCTGGGTCCATTTACCCCTAAAGAACTTAAGAGGAAGCTATGAACTCCCACTCATAAATCAAGTTGCTTAAAAATAAATGACAAAGTGAAAAGTCTTTAAAGGTTATGTTTAGATCACCCAAACCATATGGGTTTTGGGGAGAGCCTCAAAAATATTCTTTTCATGCCTTGGATAAGTAAATTTTTTTAAAGAAGAATCTCTTTTGGTCACCTAAGTTCCTTAAAGGGGATGTGGGGAGAGCATACACACATCCTTCATTTTACAAAAAATAAACAAGTATAAAAAATCTAGTATAAAACAAATAATTATTTACTTTAATTCACCAAATATAATTTTTTATGAATATTTTGGCCCCTTGGTCTTACTTAAAAACTTTAAAAATTTTCATAAAACAATTAAACATAAACACATAAATTATTTTAAAGCACCAAATGAAAGTTTTCAAGAGTTAAACATGTTCAAATTTGGCACTTTCTCTAGTGTGTCACCTATAATTTTTAGAGGGATTTTGTTTAGCTTGAAGCACTTTCATGAATGAGTAAAACATTTATCAAATCTATTTATTATTTTTTTCTATTTTTATTATAGAGAAACCAACATCGATATACCGAGATTGATCTTAGTTATAAGAAAATTGATGCCATTTGTAATAGAACCTATGAAGGTAAACTTAAAATTTATGTTGGTTACCTATAAAACTATAGGCAAAACAAAATTATTTTAAAAATATTTGTTATCCCAAATAAGCATAAAATCTCCAAAAAACCTCTATATTCTGTAACAAAATGATTAGACAAAGAGCATGAAAGTTAATAAAACAAGAATAACAATCTACAACTTTTAAGAAAACATAAAAAACAAGTTTTTTTGTCATTTTCTTCCATGCATAAGGACCGGTTCCAGTTAGAATAGGATCAATGTCATTTAGGGTACATCGATATTGATCACTATGTAAAATTATGTATAACAAAAAATAGAATATGGAAAAAATAAAGTAAAAACTCAAATATTTAAGATGATCAAGCATTCATTAGAAAAACTATGAGATGCACTTTGGTATCTTTACTATATGGGATGATTTAGGTCCCACCAGGCATGTCATTTGTGATCACAAGAAACCAAGAAGGGAGATTTGTAAAATGTTAGTTCAAGTAAATAAAAACTCAAAAAACATACTAAAACTAACATTTACAAGCCTAGATCTTAGGGGTGAGCTTAATGAACAAAAGACAAATGAAAGCACAAATAAAATGCAAAAGACACATAATACTTTACCTTCCTTGAGAGATATAAATGTATTGATGAGTGGATTGTTTGGTTTATGCTTTAAAGAGTCTTTGGAAATGGAGGCTTGTGGAAACTTATCTCCTTAACACCATGGATTATGTTGTGGCTTGGTGTAACTTGGCTCAATATTTTGGAATTATAACATTATTTATATGAATCTCATGTAAAAAAACATGATTTATAACTTTATAATACCCAAGCTTAGACTTAAATAGGCAAGGGATTATATTTATAGGCTTAGGAACTAACCCCAACCCAAGGTGAGTTAAGGTGTAGTTCAAACATGGAATGGGTTCAAACATAAGTGAGTCAAGACTAAACCTAGTAGAGTTAATATTTGTTAAGTAATATTATTTTTAATGAATGGGCATAGCTAGCCAAAATGAGATATTTTAGGATATTTCCAAAGGGTTTGACAAATCACAAAGGTAAACATGAAAAACTAGGATATTTCATATTTTTTAATTATTCATTAATTACACATGGATAATTCAACTAGGCATTTAATTTAGTTTAAATTATTAATTAATTTTGATTATCCATTTAGCTCTTTCAAGATTTGATATTTATTCATGTGCCCCACTTAATAGATCCTTAGACCAAATTAAATATTATGATGCCACATGATTATGGATGAATCCATGAGAGGTTATGATTGTATATGAAAGGATACCCCAATTATGGATGTCTCAATGTGATTTTTATCTTTGATAAATGATGTATAAGGACATTTGGGATTTCAGTGATTCTTAGGCTCAATTTGCAATGGTTGGTAGAAACTAGTATGAAGTTCAATCGAGATCTAGTGGTGGATAGTTTTAGGTGTCTAAAAAATTACCTTCATGGGACCTATACCATACCTTTAAACATCATCATGAAGTCACCTTGATTTGTATGCATTGATCTCACCACCCTAGGGTTTTTTGGCAATAAAGCCTATGTAATCTTTATGGATAGTTTTGGTGATTTTATTTGTTTAACCTGATCTTATAACCATAATGACACCTTAAAATTCCTTTTAAAATCTCAATCAATCATATGAAACTTCAAATAAACCTTGAAATGAGTGAAATTTTAAGATTATACACAGGTTTGTTTGATCTTTATCCTTTAGCTATCCCTCAAGGGAATATTTTCATGAAACCATGAGTATGATCACTATAAAAAGGTGTGTGAATACTTTCTAACACATCTTAATTCCTTAAAAACTCTCCCATGAATTCCAAATTTTTTTATCATACTTTTAACTCTTCAAAAGTCTTATGAGCTCTAGTGGTGATTGTTAGTAGATTAACACATGACTGTGATAAAATAGTATATTCCTACACTATTAGTGTGACAAAAATAATATCATATATAGTTATAACCACTAATTATAATCAATTTTACAAATTTTTAAAGTTTGATCTTCCTTCTAAAGGCCTATACATGCATTTTTCTCAAAATTAGTAGTGGGTTGCCTGTGTTTTCATGTTCCATAACTGAATTTTAATATATGATCTTGTATTTGGGTATAAGAATAAAAATAAATCTTTGATAAGGAATTTATATTCCTAAAAACATAATTCCTATCCTCCCAAGTCACTTCACCACCTTTAAAAATTCTCAAAGTGTTATACTTACTCATTTATTCCTTCTAGCTTACACCTTAGCAAGACTGGTTGTAGGTGTTATTCTCAATAATTAAGGTCTCATATGAAAAAATGGATATGATTTAGGTGTAATTTATCACTTTTAAAAATCTAATTCAACCTATACACACCATTTAATACTATTTATAAGACTCTCTTATCTCTCCCTTTTTTCATTCTCTAATCATGGATAGGTCTGTAGAGTATATTACTTGGACAGTAGCTTATTTCTAAGATTAAAAAAAGGGTATATTACCTATATATATGTCCAATTGGAAATAATAGAGTCATATTTTGAGTTATGAGTACCTTCTATACTAAATTTCTAGGTTATATCACTTCTCTATCATCTTCAAGTCTTCAAATTTTCTCCAAATTAGCCCTCAAACTTATGACTATGTGTACAGTTTGAAAACATTTGCTCAACCTTGGCCATGATTTAATGCCATATTTTTTTTGTGTGGAGTGTGATTAGAAACCTTCATAAGGAGATCTTCATATGATGCTTTTGGGATCACACTAGGACAATGAAATTCTTAACACTATTTTGTGTATATAACCCCTAAGAGATTATAAAAGTGTGATAAACACATCATATACACATTTATAACCTTAAAATAAACCTTTAAATTTTTTATAATTTCCAATCACTATGCCATTCATCTCAATATATCATGGTTTCTTCATTGCATAAGCTAGTAACCAAGACTTCTGAAGTGTACAGACTGCAACTTCCAATCATGGAGTCTATGAGAAAATGACTTGGAATCCTTTTATTTTTTAGTGAATAATACTTTATTATGAACTTTTATTCTTTAAAACTTATCCTAACTAAGTCACTTGTCTATTCTAGGACATTTTTCACCCTTAACTCTCTTGTCAAGCATTCACACATAACTGTAGATGGTCTTCTTGTGATTGAAGCTCTTGTATGTAATATTATGTCTTCAAACGTGTGTTTTTATTAATTTGTGGAATATTTAGGTTTTTTATAATCTCATATGATTAATTAGGTCCATCTCATGTTATTATAACATATAATTATTTTCCATCTCTCAAGGTTGTTCTTCAAAGTTCTACATATGGTTGTAGGTGGTCACTAGTGTTTGGAGACACCTACAAGTGTACATGTACTCAAGATACATTTATTCCAACATTTTTAATTGATATAAGGTCATTATGTGCATCCAAATATTATTTTTGAACCATTGTACAATCTTCATTCCCATCTCTATACTAAAAGTCACTTGCAATTACCTCAGGGTTGATTTTGGACTAAGCAGCACCATATAACACTAAGTGTTTCTAGTCAATACTAAACTACATTGAAACACTAAATGATCATAATTATACTTTAATAAAATGAATCATTTATTACATTATAATGTTATTCTCTATACTTATACTATATTTGAAGTGATTATACCAACCCAGACCTCAAATATCTCCACCATGGCATGATATTGTGTGTAAGCGAAACACAATCTCATAGAAGCTAAGGTAAAGTTTCCCATTTGTCATTTGATTCAAGTCTAAATTACATAGATTTTATTTTAGGTTATTTATCCATTTACCATTATCACCAATACATCATATAAATTCCTATACCATCATGGAAACCTTCCATGGGTTCAAACACCTCCAAAGTCTCTTGATACTCTGCTTTAGACCTCTACAATTTGGATAAACTATAGACTTCTTTGTCCATACTCATTATATACCTATATATATATATATATATATATATATATATATATATATATATATATATATATATATATATATATATATATATATATATATATATATATATATATATTGCAATGAGACACATATGTGTAGTCTTTTAAGCATTGTTTAAAACATGCAATTCAAGTGAGTCTATGGTGAACACTAGGTATTCCATGGATTGTGAGATCCTTTATAATGTGAATATCATGTAGAAAACACTTCAAGCTCTAGTAATTAATCCTTTCAAACCATTAACATGTCAATCATCCTTTCAAGACTTGAATCTATCTTCATATGGATGATTTAGACCATTGAACTAAGTTCATATTATCAATGACATTATTCTCATTATCTTAAGATATTCCCTTTTATTTGAATTCCCCTTTAGGCATATGAGTCTTGTAATTTGATGGAACACAACTTTTAGGCTAGAAATAAAGTTTTGCACTAGCAAAACAGATGGTTTGCTTACTTCATGACTACATTACACTAGGTTTCATTAGTTCCTTGGTTTGTTTTATTTAATATTACTTAATTATATTTTAACTTTACTGAGGTAAAACTCCATGGTATTCAAAACCTTTTTTTCATTGTGAGGTGGAACACTAACTATTGTAGGTGATTTTGATGGCTCATTAACTATCTCTATGAACTCTACCCTTATCACATTACTAACTTATTATGACCCTATTTATCTTTGGTATAGTCTTAATTGAGTTTAATTTTCCTTCTCAAAATAATATCTCTATTATCTCTTTTCTATTAGGACCCACTTCTTCCATAAGTCACCTGTAGGTGTCTTAGGATCATCAATTCAATCCTTAGGATTGTATTGGCATGCCACAATGGATTAGTATCTCCATAAATTGTAATAAATTTTTTAAATAGTCCATAAATATATTAAAATATTTTAATTAGGTTCAACACATCTTTCATATCCCTATCAACACTTTAGCTTGAAAAATGGGTGACCCTCATATAGGCCTGACTGTGTATAGAATTTAATCATTGTATTGATTATATGTAGGTTTTAGGTCTTGAAATAACACTAGTAGACATTTAAAAACTATCTAATTCTTTCAAATTACCTTGATATTTTCATTAAGTTCTTTCTCTCCTTTCAAACATCTAAATCTCCTTGTTTGCATCTTTGATCTCCCTCCTTCAAGCATGGCTATAAGTGGTGGTTATTGTGACTTGTATAATCTATTATAAAGAGACATTAATAAGGTAAAAATATTATTGGTAAACCTAATATTCATTCAAGTAAAACTATTGATAATTTTACACAAATACCTTCAATGAGATACCCATGCTTTCTAGTCTTCTCAAGATAATACCTTCATGAAGCATATCTTGAGTGAGTTTGACTTGGCTGTAGATGGAGATCCATTTGATGATTTTAGGATTGGGAGATAAAGGATATTGAGTAGGCTAACAAAATTTCCATGGTGTTCTTTCAACTAAAAAAGTGCAAACCTTTCTTAATAGAGATCTCAAACCGTAAACTCTCCTTGAAAATGACCTTAATAGGATATTGTGGATGTTCTTCATCAAGACGGTTTTTTACATATTAAGGATCACACATGTGAAAAAAGGATAAAAATGATGTGAATGATTTGGGAATACCTATGAAATCATCTCATTCCTTTGATTACATTACTACTTCTGCACTGAAGGTCCACAACCAAGAAAAACCTACCTCTTAGGTTTTGAAGGCACTCAAGAGATAGTCAGTGGTTTTATCTTAGTGTGTGAGGATATAGACCTTTGTTAAACTAAAACCAATTTAAAAAATTTATTGGGATAAAAATTCACCTAATTCAAGAGATAGGAGAGCCATTTTTTTAGGATCAAGAAGTACAAGATAAAAACTACCCCCTTGATGAGGTTTCCAAGATTGTACTAAAATGGTTTTCTCTTAGCATGAAGAACCAAAGACCTAACTCCTAAATCCAAAACTTCTATAAGATTTTTTTATGATGTAAGTGACCTTTCCTTCATATTTTAAACTTTCTAAGGTGATTGAATCTCCATTAATGGCAAAAAACCTATTTCATGCCTAGTCTGTAGCTAATAGGTTTTCCTTACCTTTGCTAGTTATTATGCTTATATCTAACTATATAGGACTAATATGGGATATTAGGGACATAATGGATTCCTTAATATGATATATGAGCTTTTTTACTGAGTAAAACCTTCAAAAACCTACCCAACCATAGATCTAAATCCCCAAAACTGCATCTTCTTACATCCAAAATCTTACTCTCCACTCTAAATGACTTGAAATGGTCATAAACATGTCTAAATAAAGAAAACATGCCATGGGGAGGTGTACAAAATTCAAAACAAAATTTAATTATTCAAAAAGTCACTTTTTCACTTAAATTTTCTATTTAGAAGCTCCTCAAGTCATCTAATGCACTTTTGAGGGTATTTTGGGCAAATTGGCTTCATTAGACATCATTATTGGCCCATTAGAATCTCTAACACTTTAGAAAAACCTCCTTAATTTCATTGAATGATTAAACACCTTGGAAACTAACTAGATCCTTCACTTGAAACTCAAGACCCATTTCTAGGCTTTTACCTTAAAATCCCTAAATTTACCTTAGACTTTGCTAAACATTTCTCAAGAAGGTAAAGAACATGAGGTATTTTAATAATTCTCATATTATATTTCTTCCATTGAATCATCCAATGCACTAGGACTCTGTATAGCTCCCAACACCACACCAAGACCTTATAAGATACTGCACAAGAAATAAACTAGTCATGAAGGCAAAAGGTCATTGAATGGTCTAGGAGAGTGGCCTATCCATCTAGGCAAAAGTTTCTTATGTAGGCTAATTTTGGCCAACAATAACTATAGTAGGAAAAGTATCATTGATGAGTTACCTATCCTTAGCCATTTGATTTTTTGCTTTTACTTTCTCCTCAAGTAGCTAAAGAATATTTTTTTCAAATATGAAGCCTTTTGCATAATGGATTTTTTGAATGTAGTTTCTCCTTTAATTTATTTGGACAATGGCAGCTACAAAACATCCAAATATGCATCCATGGAACTAGAATAAATCATGGTGTATGTGGTTTCAACTATGGTAGGAGCTATCATAAATTGATCCAGTGGAAGCAATAAAGTGGTGTGATAAGATTATGTGTTAAGGACATCCCAAAATCATTAGGTAGAGGGTTGAGACTTTGAATGTGAAGTTTACTTTAGTGTACCTAATTAGGTCACACCATTTTGGTATGTTTCATGTTTTACTTCTAAATTTTACTTATATTCCTTTTATTTATCAATATGTGCCTCGGCTTTAACTTGAGCCTTAATTGTAACCTTAGCCTGAATTTGGGCTTGCTCCTCAGCCTTAGATCTAGCCTAAATTTCAGCATTGGCATCTACCTCAACATTAGATTTGGTGTTAGCCTCTGATTTATATTTGGATTTAACCTCAACTTTTTCCTTAGTATCTTACACATCTACTTCACACTTGGATTCCTCTTCTTACCATTTTTATTTGGAAGCTTTCTCTCATGCCTCTTGTTATTTTAATTTTATTACATAACTTGCACCTCTTGATTCTTATGTCATGCATCTTCCATCTCCCTTCTCTTATCCACCACTTTTTTGGCTCTTTCTATTGATACTCAACTTTTTTTGCTCTCTTCCTTTTAGCCTTTGCTTCTTGATCTTTATTTTTCTTGACCTCAGATTATTTGGCTTTATTTATCCTAGCCTTAACTTATTTGGCCTTATTTTGTTTTTATTCCACCATAGCATGTTATTTTATTATTCATTTGTGTAGATTCATATTGTGCACATTATGCTTCCTATGTAGTTGCTTGTTCTATGGCCTCTTTTTCTTTTTCTTTTTCTCTACTTTTCTTTGCTTCCTCTCTTATTTTTTAGACTCCTCTTCAATATCTAGGGTATCTTGCACAACTTCCATTTATTCTATTGGATCTGGCATAGTGGTATTTGTAGGTCCTTCCATTATTTAGACATCACTTATTTCTATATTATATTGTGCATGATCCAAAGATTTGGATTTCATAACCACACCTCTGCACACCAACTTCTTCTTTTTGGACTCAATTAGAGGGAAAAGTGTATCCTTTTGTCTCCTCATGCTCATGGACTTAACCTATTAGGCACCACTTATTCTAGATGGATATTTGAAAGATACCATACATTTTTTCATAGTTATTGAAGGCCTGACCAAAGTATGTATACATTTTTTACAAACTAGTGTTTGTAATGGTCTCCCTTGCTTTAGTGGATATTCACTTTACATAGATAATGAACTAGTTATTATATTTATTTGGAAACTTTATACCTCAAGTTTATGTTGAGCTTGTACTTGACATATAGTATCCATAATAATATAGGGAGGGGGTTATATAATGTCAACCCAAAGGTATTTACTTACCTAATTTCATGCATGACAAGTGCACACTAATTTATAGAAAAATAATTCCTTCTCATCCTACTTATCTTAGACCTTTTAGCTAATCTATTAAATCATTCATTGAATAACTTCTTAATCATCAACTAATAACTATGTGATATCACACTCACCATCTATCCTTGGCACATATGGGTTGTCCAATCAAGACTTAGTTTGACATGATTTCTTTCTAGTTAGTGGTGGTGAGGATCTTTACACAAGTTCCCTTCATTTGAATTTTTCTTGTTGTGGGGGAGCTATAGACTATTATGGTGGGGTTTGTGGTTTCATAACTAGCTATGGTTGTGCTTGTTCTTACCCATGTTATTATGTGATTAAAGGAATGTATTAAATAGGATATATTAACCTCATGGCTATGTATTTATACCTCCATAATTTGGCTCATAATTCAACCATTTTGATGAAAAAGGGAATTGGAGTTGAATTTGGCATGACCAACTCATCCACCTTTATTTGAATAACATTATACAACTTAGTGATGCATGTTGTCCCAAATATTATATGACATCCTATGAAATTTGAGGGTGTGACATGATCAAATATAGTGCCTAAAAATACCATTTTTTAAACCACCCCAATTTCTCATAATATTTCCCTATCTTTATCCATGTGATGCTTGTGAGGGTAATAGCAGGCCAAAAGTCCATAGTAACATTTATTGGGCTTAGTAGGGACTTCTATTTGGTGAATCATAATAGAAAAAACTATAAATTGATATTAGAAATTTTGTGAGCTACTTAAAATTACCTTATAGATATTATTGTTAAGCTCAAATGTGAAAAAATAAAGCCAATTTAAGTTCTTATTAAGGTGTATCATGTGATAGACAATGTCAATTACTCCTTTTATTGCTTACTTGGCCTACTTCATTATCTGCCAAAACCTATTTGTTATACACTATACCAATATGTGTGTTGTAACATCCTTAATGGATTTAATTGGGGTTCCTCTACCTTCCCTAGTGGGAAACTTCTCCTAAAAAACTAGATGAATTGGTGGTGCAGTGGATTTGTTTTGCAACAAGTATTTTTCATGATTTGGGTGGCTTGTGGCTCTCACCATGGTCTATGCATTAATATGGATGGTGATATATTATGACAAATGATTAGACATTGATTGTATTTTATTAACAAGGTAAGAATGACCTCATATAGTTACCTGAATGTAGGTAACTTGATTGGCCTCTCTACATCAAAATCTTGAAGTGGATGTTGAAATGCAATAGCTCTTGCTTGTGCACCTAGTTGTGTTGTTGGGGTGAAGAGATAATTTTTTTAAAGGGATCTACGTCATTATATTTGGTTTGTTGAATACCTATCCTAGTGCCCATTTCTCCCTTCTATGATCTATGAGTAAGATTAACAACATGATCCTATCCATGACTACACATGTAATATGCATTTTTTGATTGCTTCATTCTACCAAAATATGGGTCTTAATTTCTATGCACAATAATATATAAAGATGAGATAGTAGAATAATATTTTTTGGAAAAGTTTTTAATATTTTGGTTTTGCTCATCCCCTTTACTTTGTAGCTATTGGAACCTAATCTACTCTTGCCAACCTCTTTAAATGTAGTGACTACATGCACATGAGTGTTTTTCCTCATCATTAATATTTTGGATTTTATAGTGACATTTTTGTGCCAAATATTTAATTTACCCCATAACATGTGTTTGATGTGACCCCATGTCACTTCATCTAATCACTCTATTTAATGAATCCACCTATCATGTCCCCACTCAATCTACCTCAAACAAGATGCAATATTTTGAAATGCCATATCATTAATAGTATTGAATGACTATTACCTATCAATCTAACATACTTTTCTTGTGACCACCACCTTATTGAACTTAATTGAACTCAATGTAGTTACAACCAACTATCCTTGATGATCTATCACTAGAATGTGATCTCACCTTAATATCAAAGCCTCTTCTTGGATGTTGCGATGTGAGACTAAAAACATAATGTACAAGCATTCTAACATAACAAAACAAAATAATAAAACAAAAACACGTAACATTAATCAAAACCTTAACTACCCAGTGCCACTCAGCACCCACTAATAATTTTGATAAATTGATAAAGATTAAATACAATAAGGCTTAAGCCTACAACCATTTATACATCCTATAAATATGGTTGCCTTCAAATATTTTAGCATAATGGTACTTGTTTTGAGACTTCTTGAATAATTTAGGGTCCTTTCCATCTAATGAACATATTTTATATAAATTGTTTGAACCTACTATCATATAATAACACTACCTGCTCTAGATAAAACACTTTAGATCATAGGTTAAGATCATGCCATGTAGTTTGAATTAGCTTGTTAATCTATTATATCCATTAATCCCTTTGTCAATTCTCTTCTATATTAGTTAAATATAGTAATATTTATTTTATTGACTCATGGTCACTGAGTTACATAACCATTAAAATATGCAAACTTGGTAAAATATACTCTATAGCCATAACAGACTCAAAACCATATACTAATTGAAATAGAGTGAATCCTTAATCTCTCTTAGAGTGTGTTATATATAACTATAATATTATAAGAATATGATATTACCAATCATTCCATTCCACATAAAATATCTTTGTTAACATCTTTTCCAACACTTTATATGATTCCTTAGCTTTTCCATTAGCAAATAGTCTCATTGTATAGCTTTTGCATTAATGGATGCATGAATGTGCACATTGATAAGGACATGAAGGCATAGAAATGATGAAAATAAAGTCATATAGATGGGTCAAATCCACATCATGATGCACCAAGGGGAAAAATGGTGGTGTTCCACATGATTTCCTTAAATAGGGTCTCAAATTTTATAGGTGTTTAAATGTCAGAAGAATTTTGATCCAGTACACATCGAATTTAGGACCTAATGAGATTTTTATGTGACAAATGTCACTAACTTGTGCCTTCATGATTTGTAGAGACTTAAAGTGTGGAATTAGTCTATAAAGATGAGCTCAAACCTTGAAAAAATATATATAATTAGTGTTTTAACAAGCCTTAAAATAATCAATTCACCATTAACTAATATAAATTGCATTTTCATTGAAAGTGTTTTATTTATTATTTATGAATATCTCTATACATTCACTTATATAGCCATAACTTAACTATCCCTGCTACACCACATTTATATCAAATCCATTGAAATAACATTTGAAATCAAAATTGAGGGTATTATAAGGCCCTTCAAGGTATTTCTTAAGAGATACCTTGAAATAAAATTCTAATCATGTGCATGTTCAAGGTATCTACTAGGAGAACCTTTGAAGGTATCTCCTAGATGATACCTTGAGCAACATTGTAGTGCCTTCAAGATTAATTTAAAGGTATGTCCTAGGAAATACCTTTTAAATGTTCATAAGGGTACCATTGAAAGTATTACAAGGCCCTTTAAGGTATCTCCTAAGAGATGCCTTGAAAGAAAATTCTAATCATGTGCATGTTTAAGGTATCTACTAGGAGACCCCTAGAAAGTACACCAAGACCCTTTAAGGTATAATTTAGGATATATATTAAAGGGCCTTATAATACCTTCAAGGGTACACTAATGCATGTTTCAAAGGTATCTTATAGGATATATCTTTAAAACATGCATTAGGGTACCCTTGAAGGTATAACAAGGCCCTTCAATATATATCCTAGGAGACACCTTAAAAGAAAATTCTAATCATCTACATGTATAAGATATCTACTAAGAGATCCCTTGAAGGTACTACAAAACCCTTAAAGGTATTTCATATAAGATACATTGAAAGGAATTATACTACCTTTAAGGGTACCTTGAAGGTGTCTCTTAAGAGATATTATTCAAACATGCATAAAGTTACCCTTGAAGGTATTACAACACCCTTCAAGGTATCAGCTAGGATATATCTTTAAAGAAAATTTCATTCATGTGCATGTTCAAGGTATCTACTAAGAGACCCTTTTAAGTTACTACAAGACCCTTCAAAGTATATTTTTACCTTGAATGACCTTATAGTACCTTCAAGGGTAACCTAATGCATGTTTGAAATGCATCTCCTAAGAAATGATATCAAGGTAGTACTCCCTCCTAAATTTTAAATTATATTAACAAGATCTTATTACATAAACAATCATTGAGATATATTAGCTAGAATTGATATGACATATTCTTCAATAATATAACTTCAGTAACTCACAATAGAATGTTTAAAACTATTATTGCATATATCAAATAGATAAGATACCAAATCAATGATGAAATAAAAGAGACCAACATACACCACAATATTATAGAATAACCTAAAGGATTTTTATCTGTATTTGATGTCAAAATTTATCATCTATGATTAAATAAGGTGATACACTATTTATAGGCTTGGGATGGGGTTAGTCTCATCTCCTAAGAAAAGTTTTATTTTTACACCACCTTAGAAGAGTTAGGTACCAAAATAAATCTCAACCACCCATTTCAAGTTACACTCAATAGCTCATTAGAGACAAAAAAATTACAAGAAATATTCCCAACTAAGGCTTGTAGTTATTAGAGGGGTTGCCTATGATGTGGTAGTTATAAAAGGAGGCACTTGTTTACTAGCAATTGGTGTAGCATTTATAGTTAAAAATTAAATAATTACTATTGTAGATGAAGTCGTCATAGTGTGGGTTATCATTAAGGGGATCATTGTAACTAGAATACAAGTTGCAGTTGGAGCCATGGTTGTAACTATAATTTGTTTTGGGTGACCATGGATGACATAACTTGCTTTCTTGCTTGAATTTAGAGATAGAGATTATCTTGGAAGCTAATCTACACTATCTCAAATTCCAATAAAGGTATTTTTAAAAGTTGAGGAAGCTTATCCATTAGATTTATGTGTATTTTTAGTGATGCCCTAATCTCTATGTAAAAGGTTTCTATACTAAGAACCCTGCTTCAAACAAAACTCACTAGTTTTTACACTTCATCGATTATTATATAGATAGTGCTCTCAACCTCTACATTAAAATTGTTGGTAGCTATATGAAAGGGTATTCAAAAATGGATCTTTTTAGAAAATATCTATGTGGAGTGATTACATTATTGATCCTTATTTCTCACAAAATAGCCATAGCTTACCTCTCCTAACTAATAAACTATACGACCAAAGACTTCATGTCATGGTGTCATTCAATCAAGGCATCTCTCCTAGTAGCTATATAGTTTTGTGCCCATGCATCATCAAGGGAAGATATGAGGTTAAAATGGGCATAAACTTTGTTCATAAGTACTCTACTAAAAAACCTGTAGTTTATCCTCCATTTTCTTCATCTTATCTTCTTTTAGATATACATATCCCCATCATGTTTGTGACTCCCATTTTAAAATTTTTATTAATTGGATGATATTTTATATATTTTTGGCCACCCCCTATACATTGTTAATGATGTCCATTTGGGGTTATATGGTGGTTATTCCTTGGATTTCTTAAATTGATTGATCAAATCCTTTGAACATTTCCTTGATCACCCCCCTTCAAAATCTATAAAGGTATAGGATTCCTCCTAAGGTAGAGAGATCACTAAAGAAGGATGTATTTTTCTCCTTTTGGTAAAAAAAAAATGTCTTTCCTTTGTTCCAATTCCACCTTCTTCCCTTTTTCCATAAGGGTCTTAATTTTTACCCTCTTTATGGTCTTACTATATCTAGATCCAATTTGCCCTTTTCTAACTCCTTTCATTAGAGGTATAAGTAGGCTAGGTTATTGGCATCCCTATTTTGGTGGATGATTGATAAGGGGCAACAGGTGAAGCAAAAATGGAGATAGAGACAAGTTTCTAAAATAGGACTTATTTTTGTGGTTGGGGAGGGTTAGTTGTATTGAATAGAAGTATATAGATGGGGTAATGAGGAATTTTATTAAGTAATCAATGTATGAGGCAAATATAAACCCAATGGTAGTGGTAGTAGGTGAATTAGGGAGTGGACTAACTTGAATCTCATTCAAATAATTTACATAATGAGAGGGAGATACAATATTGGTTGCCACCATAGTAGAAATTATAGAGGTTGAGGATAAAGAATAGTGGTTTGAGGTAATTACATGTTACACATAATTAACTAGGGATGCTTTTTTAGTAGTTTTTATTATTGTCTTTAGGGATAAAGGACCCATAGACATTTCACTAATTGTCCACTTGTGGAAGCTAGGGGTCTTGGTTTTGTTTCATACTTGGTGTCTCCCTCTTATGTAAGTATCTTGGTGAAAATTGAGTTAGTCCCCAAAATCCCTATATCCCTTGATTGGTCCTCTTCTTCTTCAAGTCCCTCATCCTTAGAATCACTTTGAATAGTCTCATTGATACTTATTAAGAGCAATGTCTCAGATTCACTTTTCCATTCTTCTTCATCTTAGGGTAATTTATTCAATTCCTCGTCACTATCCAATACCTCTAGGGGGTCTATTATTCTATAACCCCTCATTCCCTTCAAGAATCCCCTTGATACCTCATTAGGTGCATCTTGGATAGGTGTAATTTGTGGTGGGGTTAGAGGAGTCTTGGGTTTCCTTTTATATATAATAGGCTCCATAGTGGGGGTGGCATTTTATGTGGAGGGAAGTGGAGTAATAACTAATGAAACTAGTATGACATTAGATGGAGATGAGGGGAGAGTGGGAGCAATGGTAGCTAGTGAATTGGGAGGAGTGGATAGATGTGAACCAATAGATGAGGAGAGGAAGGAAGGAAGAGTAACTTCTTATACTATGGTGAGTGGAGGAAATGGAAATATAGAGAAGGCTCCAATAGTCCCCATAGTTGTGGTTTCAACATGAATTAGAGGTCAAGGTGAGAGAGGAGAAATAACTAAGGAGAGGGAGGAAGGAAGGAAGAAGAACTTATTGAGCTGTGGTGAGTGGAGGAAAAAATAATACATGGAAAACTCCACCACTACCTATGGTAATTATGGTGCCTTATACTATAGAGGGTGGAGAAAGGATCATTGCCACTGTGGTGGAAACTACAATAGTTATTATAATGGAAATGGAGGGTGGTAAGGACTAAGGATATGCCTAATGAGGTGCTTGATCGTATGTTCCTATTTGTGAAATGGGCCCCTTGGGAGGCTCTAAAACCTAGTGATCATTTTCAATATTTTTAGCTTATTCTTTGGAGGTTTCATTATTATACTATATGTGCTTGGCCACCACCATTAACATGTTGACCTTATTCATCTTGATGTGAACCTATGTCTCATTTAGTGTGTTTATAAATACCTTATCATGTGTTTAATACACATTACCATAGTCAATATTCACCCTTTCTCTAAGTCTATTTAGGTGTTTCCTCACCTTCTCCTTGATGTCCCATTCTCTGTAGGGTTCCCACTTGAAATCACTATGGGTTTAGGTTTTTTCCACTGGCTATAAATATTCCCATTTTGTGTATTGAATCTTTCCAATACTAAGAAGAGTTAGGTGCACATATATTTTCCTCATATTTCTTAGTTGAACATCCATAGAGTCAGCCAATTGGGTAGTAATTTCTTATTTTGCAACTTTGTCTAAGACCAAAATAGGTAGATGTATAGGGTAGGCTTTGGTGCCCTCTACCCTAATTATGGTACATTATGAATATAGCCAGTAATCCCACATATTTAATATGATCTTCTTGATTTTATCTAAGACATTAGTCATATATTTTCCATAGATGGCTTGGTATACCATCGAGTATAAGGTCTTAGTAATCTTGGTTAGGTTCCTCCTCAACCAATGAATGTGGAGGATGTTAAACCTTTCACATATATTACTGTTAGGGTAATAATTTGAATGCTCCCAAGTATTGTTGAAATATTCATGGATGGCTCTTGTTATAGCATGCACCAAGTAGGATGTCATACAAAATTTATCTAGGGAGTTGTTTAGATTGGTTATTTTGTTGATTATGTTGGAATTGATAATTTTCCCAATGGAAATTATCCTTTTAAAGGTAATAATAAGGTAAAATAGGGGAATCCTCACCTAGTTGACATAAATAATTCTAGGGAGACCATACATTCTATTTAACAAGGCCATGGCAATTGTGAATCCACATCAAAAAGTGGCTATGGGGATAGCAAAAATAAGGCCTATAATTTCAAAAGAACTAAGGTCATGGGTCCATTTTTATATCTTGGTGGCTATGTTTTTATAATGTATCTATGTATTCAATAGGGTTTGGTCATATTATATTTTAGGGGTAAGTATCATGTAATACCTTTCAAATGCTCTACCAATAAGGTAGGCCATTAATGTGTTGTTTTGGAAAAAGTGCAGGCTTTTTATAGAAATTTGCCCATTTTCAAATAAATCAAACAATAAGTTGATACATGTAATTACCTTGGGTTTCTCTATGATGTTATGTAAACCCACTATCTTTATTGATAAAAGGTCATCTAGGTACCTCCGTGAGAATGTGTAGAGTTGGTCCTCCAGACTACAAGGTTTGACTATGTTAAATTCTTCCAAAATAAAAGAGAATTTATTGAGTCATGTTTGAGGGAAGCTTCATCAAACACTATGTCAATATATTATATTATTCCTAAAATTTAATATGCATATATAGGAGGTGAACTTTGAGATGAGGAGGCCATGGTTTTGTGGTTGTGAAACTTATGGCTCATGAGGGTTCAAACTCATGCTTTTAATTTGTTAGTTCAATGGCAATATGAATATAATTAGATCTACAAATTGCATATATTTAATTTAGATTCATTGGATTCACTAAATTGAATGAAAATTTGTTCAATTCATGTAAATTAATGGTGTCAGTGGCTTTGGCTCCTCCTTGCTTTTACTTTTTATATTTGAATTTTAGCTGACTCAGTGTTATCTTGGATGGTTATCATTGCCAAGTGCACCTTTTCATTTATTTAATAGGTGCTACATCACTTTTATTCTGATAATTAGTGATGTTAAATTCTCTTTTGAAATAATTTCCTTGGCATCCCTTAGCTGAATTATCATTTCTAGAAATAGGTAGCTAAAATCTACTACTCTATAGTTTCTACATGATCCATGTTTGCTAAAATTTTGCTTTCTTTGGTTTTAGGATAAGGAGATGGAGGAACTTGGAAAAAAATCACTAATACACTCTTTTTTTGGTTACCATACCATATACTTTTATTATGTAGGCTATAGGGGAGTAAAATAGTGATATTTGGTGAAATATTACCTCCCTGCTTGGTTAGTTAATGGTCTAGGGACATGTGGCAACCATTTGGTCTCATGTACATAATTAAAAACATTTAATTTAATTACAAAAGCTTAGATAATGTCAATATCATAGGATTTTGGCACTTGGAAATATGACAATGAGTCACTTTCTTGAGAGATTTTGTAAAATACCTTTTAGTGAGTCAATCTCTAGGTGAAATGAATGATGACATTTAGCATGATCTCACTTTCTTGTTTAACTATGGATTTCATACATTAAGTTTAATATGTCATTATCTAAGTAAATATGATGGAGACACTTGGCATAATCTTAGATAATCACTCACCTAGGGAACTTAGAATATTTTTCAAGTGTTGAAATGTAATGGGTTAACGAGTGCATGCCAACTATCCTTGAATTTTAAAAAATTAAGTATTAATATTTTTTTGTTTATTTTTGGGGATTTAGGTGAGTGGGAGGATGTTGTGTGGCATATATTGATGAGTTGGAAATCATTTTGGGAAAGAATGGAAAATTTTCTAAGTGTTGGGCCTCTTGTATAAAATAAAAAGCAAATCAAACAACAATTGGAAACTTCACATTATTACAAGTCGCTTCAAGGTATCACCTAGTAGTGCCTTCAAGGATATATCTTGAATGGAATTATAGTACCTTCAAGGTTACCTTAAAGGTATCTCCTTGGATATACCTTTCAAACATGCATAATGTTACCATTGAAGGTATTACAAGGTCCTTCAAGATATCACCCCATACTGCCTTCAAACATACCTTGAAGGGCTTTGTAATACCTTCAAGGGTACCCTTATGAATGTTTGAAAGGTATCTCCTAGTAGATACATTCAAACTCTTGGGTTCACCACATAGGTTCAAATCACATACAATCTCCCAGATTATAAATAGCTAATCATTTTCTATTCTTTTTCTCACAACCTCCATTACTTATTATCATTTTGTATACTATTAAAATACATGGTTTATTGTTGATTTAATTTTTTATTTTTCTCTACTTAGCTATTCTACTTTTATGCATGTTTTAAAGGTATCTCTTTGGAGACACCTTCAAAGTAGGATAAAATGAGGATTAAAGTATGCAGTATATGATATTAAAAGCTATTATTTTCTTGGATTGACATAAATGGTGTCATAAAATAAATGTGTTATATATTACCTTTTTAACATTTTTAGGTTTTAACATACTCCATGATTATGTTATGATATAAACAGAGATTTATCTCCTACATATAGGTATAAATTGGATTGATTTTATAAATAACCCAATTAAATAATTTTCTCATGTATTTTACAAATGTCTAGGCTAAAAAATCATACATCAATGGATTTCCAATGTGGATACTATGTTTATATCATAAATAATGGTAAGGTCATTAGTGAAATAAGAATACATAAAGTTCTAAGTCTAGATGTTGGCTCTTTGGAATCCATAAATATAACTTCCACATGCCACAATGAGGAAATACCTATTGAATGTGTAAGTGTTAATGTGATAAAAGCTTTTGATCTAACTCTAATAATTCTATTTCTTAGATATTTTGTGGATAATTTAGGGCATGTAGTTGATATTTTTACTATATGGATCACAAGTATGATGCAAAATTTTGTAGACAAATTTTCTATAGAGAATGAAATGAAATAAGGACAAAGTAATTTTAGTTGAGTTCTACATATACAACTATTAAACTAGGAAAACCCTAGATTGGATTCGTTAGTTTGATATATCAATGATCCTAAAAAAATTCATAGCATAAGAAATAATTTTATTCAGAAAAGGGTAAATTTATTTCAAATATGTATAACTCTTGAAAATGATGAAAATTTTACATTTGGTTATGTCAGATCTACAAAACCAAGGTAGAATTTTGGTTGAATTCATGTCCCAATGTTAGAAAATGAATTGTGAATTTACATAAGGCACATTATAAAACTTTTTTAAACTTTTAGTACAGAGGTAAATAAAACATCTATCGTTAGATGGCCTTCAGCCAAGATAGTGGGCATTAAATGTAGATAAATCAATTTACCATACATGACACCAAAGAAGAAATAAATTGGAAATGTTTTGTAAGTGTTGGATGATGAATTCATTGTTTACATGACATTCCTAAAGCAAAGACATCCTAAAAATTAACTCGTGCCTACAACTAGTTAGGTAAAATAAATAAATTATCCAAACACTTCAGTCAACCAAGTGGAGTTTGATGCAAGAAAAGATAATGAGATTATAAAAGTGTATGTAGATAAATGTTGTACAAAAAAATGTTTTCAGTCAGTATTATCATTTGATATGCTAAAATATGTAAGGATAAAGTTGTTTCATTCCACCATAACAGATAGGAGGCAACATGTCTTGGATGCCCTTTTTGTCGGTTTGTTTAAGAAAAATGAAAACAAAACTAACATTAATTTTTAGGGTAATGAGATTTGTTTGGAATTTTGGCTTAAAATATATGGATTTAAGAGTAGTTTTTTGAAATTTAAAATTGTCACAAAAATGGGGAATGACATGCATTCTATGTGGGGAGGTTTCAACAAAAGCTAGAAAAGAAAATAATGAAAGCTAAAGATTTATTGGTCCAATTGGCAGATGATTTTATAGATGTTTCTCCAATACTTAAATTATAGGTAGATATAGATGGATCATGATAAATTTTTTGACATCTTCCAACATATTTCACTCAATAATTTATTAGGCACCACATCAATTCACAACTAGAAGACATGGAATATGAGCCAATATCCCGACCAAAATTCAATAACATGTGGATAAATAATTTTCATCATGTGATCATTTCCAAGTTTGATGACTTCACTAGGTGTAAAACATGTATCTCATTGACTTAAAAAAAACTTTGGGTCCCTCTCTAGAGATCAAGAAGATAATATTGATCAAGAATTCATGATGCACTCAAATCAGATACGTTATGCAAGATAAATGTATTACACACATAAGAAAGTGTTAGAGTAATACCCTAAAGAATGCCTCAGTGTCATTCAATACAAGGTGGAATGTCAAAAAATATTTGTGCCAAGGAGAGTGACAAAAGAAAAATATTTATCTATAGAATAGTATAATTGTCAATTTGATAGTGATTATAACACATGGTCATGGTGCAGGTGGATATGGGATTTTTTTTACCATATGTTCTTAGAGGGCCTAACTTTACTATCACCTCATTGAATAAGTGATTTAAGGATATGGAAAAAATAATGCTAGATACTTATGGATCTTTATTATATAAACCTAGATCTTTAAAATATCCATTATATGATGCACTTTTGTCTAATGACCTTGAATACAAGAAATAAATATAGGAAGCAAAATCATTTGGTGTCTTCAAGAAACTTCCTTCTTGGCTTTACCTTTAACTAGACAAATGTTGTGGGGAAAATAAGAACAAGCAATTCCTTCCATCCATAATTATATTAAAAAAATATATAACCTTATATGGAACTAAATGTAATTTTATTACATTTATAAATTCACAAAATCATGTTTTTTTTGTACAGGTTTGTGTTGTAATATTTATCTTTCCTTGTCTAAAAAGGTATTTTCATGATGCCAAGGTAGGATTTCTCCTTGTACGACATACCCATGATGACATAGATGACATATTTGAAAACTTGTCTAAATGTTTAAAGAATAAAGATGTATGGAGTGGGGGAAAGATGATGCATAGTTATAGGACGTGTGAAAATACAAGAAACTCCATGCCATATTTAATTAAATAAGTAGTAGTGATTTAATTATTTTGAGAATAATGGATTTTTATTCATATTTTAGTTAAGGGTTTAGATTAATAAATTATTAAATAATATTACAATAAATACAGTCTTGATTTGTATAATTTATGTATTTTTTTACCTTTCTAAAAATAACAATAAGGAAAAATATAAGTTAGCTTGAAATTAGACTGAGATGAATGAGACAAGTTAAAATTAGATATGTAGGACTAGGAAAATGTCATGAATAATAATATGGATTTTATTTTGTGAAAGGATAGGAGCACCAAATATAAGACACTTTGGGGTTTAGTGTTATTGTCAACTCCTACCATTGTATAAACTAGTCACAAAGACCTAAGCTTTCTAGGTTTTTTGTGTTGTTCCTATGTGATATTACTTGTGAAATCTTGAGTTTTGAATATTGATGGAGATAAATATAGAGATGATTTAATATTCAAACACTAACCCTCCATCATACTTGTTAAACATGATATGAATTACTTGAAAAGGGGGGTTAGTGTGTGTAAGATGTATTGAACATGTAATCCACACCCCTTATGTGGGAACGCTACCCACATACCAAAACTCTAAAGAGTGATAAATCTATATTTAGTTCTCCCACTTAATGTGATTTGTGAAATAATGTGATGCAGATGCAATAATGTCAAATTGAGAGTGCTAGAGATGGCTAGGGACTAGTATGAGAGTTTGAATATGTTTAAAACTATGTTGGGTGACTGTATGTAGAGAATAGGGAAGATTGCCTTAGTAGTTTGCTTATATTATTATTTAATTTATAATATTTGTCATCTCCCTTGTAAATTAAATTTAAATGTACTTTTATAGGGAACTATTGATCATGAGTTAGATGTATTCATGCTAGGATAACATAATGAATATTATAAATTAGATGAAAATGATCATTTGGGATTAAATTACAAAGGGATAATAGCACCAAAAATAGGACACCCTAGGGTCCAACACTATAGTTCAAGTATGGTGATCCTATCCTACAAGATTGGGACCTATGGGGATAGGATTGGCCTGGGAAATGGAGTCTAACTAAGCTAGAATGATCATTTAGAAGGCTATGGATGACTAAAAATGAGTAAAAAGGTGTCTAAAAGGGTCTCAAGAGCATGAAAGAACTACCTATGGATAGAGTGTCACAAGCCACACTTAAACTACCAATTTGGACATTTTATATGACTACATTTGCCCCCTCTTTTATTCTAGTGATGCAACAAAGTGAAATACTAGGATAAAGGAAAATTATAAATCCTATATAAACTTACTTACAAGGGTGAAGCCCATGAAGATGTGTGATGTTGAGTGATGTTGAGTAATGATGGGTATGTGTTGTACCAAAATTAATATCATGAATGGAGATAAATGTTCAATTCCCTAAGAGTGCCTCAAGAATATAAAGGATGGCCCTTTGGCTCCATAATCACCCAATAAGTGAAGCTATGTGGTCATGCATCTGTTATTAGATGTTTGGACCATGTGTCTAATTCTTATGAGTAAGTGGCTCAAGAATAAAAATGCTAGCTAGTCCTTTGGCTCCATCATTGCCCACTAAGTGAAGCTATGAACTCATACCAGTATGAATGTGTATCTTTTGAGATGGCTCCTAAAGCCCATGAATGATCTATAATCTAAAAATGTGGTATGGATAACTAAATGTGTACTAAGAACTAGGCTAATATTCGTCACTCCAAAAGGTGGAGATAAGGCTTGTATAAAAGCCACTCAAAAACTAAAAGCTAGACTTATATGAAAGCCACTCCAAAATGATGCCAACCACTTGTAGATGGAATAAGGCACACAAATATTGAGAATACTTGGGTAATGTACTGAACTCAAAAAGAAAAGAAGGAAAATATGCCACACACATTTCCCCTAATCATTAGTATTTCTAACATGGATTCTAATCTAGAATTTGTACTAACTACCTAATCTAAAACTAGAAGAGAGAGCCATCATGTTATGCATGATGCCCCACATATCTGAATTATCTAAGAAAAATAATACTAAAATTATCCAATCTAAACTAAACTATAGTTGAAAAAACTATAATTGAACTTACTTTTTTATCTTTTTTTGGAAAATCTACTTTTTTTGCTATCTGGATAGGAACACCAAAAATAGGACACTTTATTATCTAGTATTGTAGTCCAATTATGGAACACCAAAAATAGGACACTTTATTATCTAGTATTGTAGTCCAATTATGGAACTCTTATCATTTGTTATTTTTGATCACTATGATATGTTCATCACTATTTTCCTAGTCTACTCTACTTGGTTTGGGTTTTGGTTTCTACTATGTGTGTTCTAAATACTAATTTTTGACCAGTAGAAGGCTTTCATCTTTGTGACAAAACCACTATTTATTTCCCCCTCTTATAATGGTAGGAATGAAGACCCTATAATGAATGCCTTAAAAAAAAAAGATCCCTATAAGTGTGTTATATTTTAAAATACATGATATAGCAATGATAATAAAAGATATGTCTGAAGATATAGCATAGTTTATATTGGAGATTGTTAGATCAAAAGGTGTATGCCTAGATAGATGGAACAATATAATAGCATGTGTAGTATACTAAATTAAAACTAGAAATGTTATTTATTAGTTGTTAGTTTTTAAATAAGGATGGAGCATGAGGTCCATCATAGTATCCAAGAAAGAAAGATAATGCATGATGTGGATCATGGCATTGCAAATCACTGAGAAGAAAAAAAGCAATTAAGCACACAAGGCAAGAAGTAAGAAACACACAAAAGTGGCCAAGGGGCCAAGCAGACAAGGGATATGGGCACATGTCACTCAAATTAGGAAATCAAGCATATAAGGAATATTTAAATGCCCACATACATATATAATTGAAAATAAGCAAGGTTGGTATGAGGGCCACAAGCACATAGAAGAGTACAAGCAAAGGACATTGGAAAATGTCCTAAGACACACATAAGATAAAAAATAGGATCTAAGAAATGAAATCATATCTAGATATGCAAATCAAGAAAGGAAAACATGTAAAATCTAGACATACTATTGCATCTAACTAATCACAACAAGAAGTGAAAGTATGCAAAACATGGAGTACAAGACTAGGTATATGCTAGGAAATACACAAATTATATTAAATAGTGAATATTGATAGAGTAATCTATATACTCTATCAAGTAATTTACATCATCATGATAAATAGAGTGTGTGGTGTAGGAATGACATAACTTGGATGGTGTAATCATGTAGAAGATTCCCCCAATGGGTAGATATATCGATGTATGTCTTGAATGTATGAATTAGGATTCCCCCTCAATGGGTATATTGAAGAAATAAAGGATATTCATGTCACTTCACACACTCAAAGAAGATCAAGTGAAGCATAGTAATGTATATAAATTGACAAACAATAGTATAAAACAACAAAATGTAAATTTAGTATGGTAGTAGAAATGTAAAGCATGGATAATGCATACAATTGAAATGTTTTTGATATTTTAAATTATTTGAATGTTTTTTTATTTTGAATTATTTGAATGTTTTTTTATTTTCAAATAAACTATGTACAATAAATCATAAGGAAACTACGTACAAGTAAGCTAATAAATTACATGCAAGTAAGACTGAGAAGAAATGATACTAACTAATGAGTCTTGGAAGAGACTCCCTATCACGGTGTCCTATATTAAACAAAGGAATCATGCATGATTGTGAAGCATGAGGGAATGGTTATGAATATGACTCTAAATATTTGGATTCATTGTCAGTATCTTAGAAATCATAAGAACTTTCATTATTCCACTCATCATTATCATCTTAATTTTGAACCAATGGAATGCTAGTATTGGATTTTATTATATCTAGATCTTTTATTTTGATAAATTTTATCTATGAATGATTTGCCTTAGGATGTTCAATAAATCTCAAACCTTGGTGACAAATATTATTAACTTCTAGAATAGGAGTACTAATGCCTTGAGCATGCTTTCCCAACCCTTGACCTTGATAATCAAACTATTGTAGATATTTTTGACCAAAACCATACTATGTTGAAAGTTGAACCTCATTTTGGAGAAGTATATTTGAAATAATTTTTGTGCTTTACCTATGCTTGTGGTACTATTTGCTGCTCTGATTTTGCTTTTTGATCCTTTTGTTGTTCTGAGTTATGCTTTAATAACCACTTTTGTATCATTTTTGAATTTGACCCATTGTGAATGTGTTCCTATGTTCCTATGGATTACTTGAATGATTTAACTTGTATATGGTCCTTATTTTAAATTATCTATTGTATATGTTTTTGCAATACCAAACATGAATCTATGTGATGCCCATGCATTCTATGATATGCATAATAATGTATGGATCTTCTCACTAGATGTAGAGGAGGTTTTTTGATTAACTTATATTTAATCATTTTCATTAGTACCTCACTTGAAATCTTATTTTAACTTTGAATGCTTTTTGAATCACTAGTTGTAGAGTTGCATTGTTGTGATTTCTTGTTTTTATATGTAACATTGCTTACAACCAATTGACTAGGTGAAGGTGCATATACATGATTGATACTAGGTTGCCTTTGAGGCTTTTGTATTATACTCTGAGTTTCCAATGTTGTGATATTTTCATGTAATAGCTGATTCTATATTTGTAAATCTGAAATTAACTTTCTCATACTGGTGATTTGATCCCTTAGAGTCTCACAAGTGCAAACACTAGTTGTTTTTGATTGAACATGTGAGCACATATGTTGAAGAGGGTTTAAAGAAGATATAGGCTAAATGTATGTATTAATAAAAATAGTATAGTCTACCTCACCTTTTTGAGGGGTGATAACATGGACTTGGTTAGAGGGAAATTAGATATCACCCTCTTTGGGGGGAGGAGAAGGAAATTCTTTTCTATGCATAAGATATGACATTCAAACTTGACAAGTGGTTATTAGCTTATGTAATGGATCCTCTAAGTATGTAAGGAGTTTATTCTTAATTTAACTACACATAATAGAGAGATATCATGTTAAATAAGTAATGAAATATGACATATATTTGAATTGGTCTTAAAATAGCATGTACATATGTATTTATGTCATTCTTGAATTCATGCCAAATGAAAGTAAATAAGCATGCAAGAGAATATAGAAAACTTTACATAAGTAGATCATGATTAATAAAATTTAAATATTTATCCCAATGTGCAAAAATCATAATTTTAATTTCCAAACCATAGGCTAGGGTTTGAAAATATCGTGACCTAGTATAGGCAACTAGGGTTTGAAATAAATAATTTTTTGAGATTAATATGATAAATTTTAAAAATTAAATATGAAATTATGATTTATATATGTAGGAAAATTTATAAAAATACTAGAAAAATTAGCAATGAATTTTTGCTAGGGTTTCTATGGTTTTTGTGTACAAATGAAGTAATTCAGTTTCACCAAATGATTTAACTATTTTGGGAATAATGGATTTTTATTCCTATTTTAGTTAAGGTTATTGATTAATAAATCAGTAAATAATATTACAATAAATATAGTCCTAGTTTTTATAATTTATGTATCTTTTTTAACTTTCTAAAAATAGTAATAAATAAGGAGAAATATAACTTAGCTTGAAATTGGACTGAGATGACTAAGATAGAGGTTGAAACTAGTTGTGCAATATTGGTACAGTGTTATGAATTATAATCTACTTTCATTCAGTGAAAGGATAGGAGCACCAAAAATAAGACACTTTGAGGTCTAGTGTTGTTGTTCACTCCTGCCACTATTGTTCAAACTAGTCATAGAAACCTTAGTTTTTTGGGTTCTTTGTGTTGTTCCTACGTTAAATTGCTTGTTAAATCTTGAGTGTTGAATGTCGATGGAGCATCTTATATATATTATTTAGTATTCAAACCCTAACCTTCCATCATGCTTGATAAACAAGATTTGAATTATTTGAAAAGGTGGGGGGGGGGTTAGTGTGTATAAGATGCACTGAACATGTAATCTACACCACTTGTGTGGGCATGCTCCCTACATACTAATACTTTGAATAGGGATTAAGCCATATGTATTTCTCCCACCTAATGTGTTTTGTGAAATAGTGTGATGAAAATGTGATAATGTTAAATTGAGAGTAATTGAGGTGTCTAAGGATTGGTATGATAGTTTGAATATGTCATCTATGTTGGGTGACTATATATAGAGAATAGGGAAGTTTGCCTTAGTAGTTTACTTATATTCTTGATTAATTTGTAAGATTTGTCATCTCACTTATAAATGAACTTTGGATGGGCTTTTATAGAGAACTATTGGTCTTGGATTATATTTATTCATGCTAGTCTGACATAATGAAGAATGGGAATCAGATGAAAATTATCATTTGGTCTTAAATTACAAAGGGATAGGAGTGTTGAAAATGGGACACCCTAGGGTCTAATGCTATGGTCTAGGTATGGTACTCCTATCCTATAGGCTCAAGACCTGAGGGGATAAGATTGGATTGGGAAATAGAGTTTGGATAAGTTGGAATAACTATTTGAAAGGTTAAAAATGACTAGCAATGAGCAAAAAAGTGTCTAGAAGGGTCACAAGAGCATGCAAGAAGTACCTATGGGTAAGGTACCACAAGCCACACTTAAACTACTAATTTGAAAATTTTATATGACTATAAGTAGATTTTAAAGACTATGTTAATAGTTACCAGCTAATGGAAATAAATGAAATAGTAGGCTTGATAAAAGGTTAATATTTTATTTTATGCATGGAGCAAGGTCAGTCCATTATGCATTGTAAAAACTCTATAAGAGATAGAAATACCCCCCATTACATAATAGGAAACAAAATAAAATGATGAGCCAAATGTTCTAGAAGTTAATTTGATGAAAATATTTTTCAAAGACTTGAAAAATAGAGAAAAGTCACAATATTCCATTGTTGCAAAATTTTCAGATAGAATTAGATAAACGAGTGAAAAATAAATTAAATATAACATCATTAAGTATGTAAATTAATTCAATTAATTTGGTTTGATCATAAATAGTAAGTGGAAGTATTTAGCATATTAATTCCAAAATATCCATGACATAATGAAAGAAGATATGTTACCTTTTGAAGTTGAATGTACGGATATTTTTGGCCTAGAACTCACCATGACATACCCCTGCATAGAGATCTGCACAAAATGCTTCATTATAAGACCATTGATTTTGGAGTGTCATATATAGATTCATATGTTCATCCAAGAATTAAAAGAATAAAAATTTCATTTGATTCAACTCAAGATGTGCAAAATAAAGATATGTTATTTTTCAAGCCTAACAATTCTATAGTAGTGAACTACACAATATGGGTTTCTAGAGATGAAATAAATATTGAGATATTGTAAACAAATGGATATATAAAATGAAGGGTCAAAATAGCTTGGTTCATCCCAATTCATATAGTAAAAAAATATGTAGAATAAGTATAAATTTATTCATGTTGTTTGGACAAAAAATAGGAGCCAAACCCAACTAACACCTCTTTACCATCCATTCTTATAGATAGTATCATCTACACTTGGAAAATAAATAAAAATTGGAGAGGTCATACACTTTTTCTCACTAATTTTTTGAAAGGCATTGTAATAGACTATTTGAATGCATTGTCACATTAGTCACTTTGAAAATGGTGATAACATATTGGGAGCTATTATTTTCTTTCATGACATTGCCAAATTTTAAATAACATTTCCTTAATTTTGGAATCAGAAATATGAATGGGTTTCTTCAAAATTTAGTGTATTTTTTGGGAATGTGAAATGTTTTATTGGATTCACTTAGGAGATGCATTATTGTTTTATTATTTTATTTATTTTTTCAGAGTTTTTATAGTGGCACTTCACTTTTTGGGTATTGTAAAATACATTTTAGCATTTGTGTTTTATATTTTCTATGATGGTAATTTAGTATTCAAAAACTATGCATCTTTAAAAGGTCTTCAAATTTGACTGTTAGAATGTGCACTTCACATTTTGAGTATCTAAAAATGGTCTTCAGATTTTGTATATTCCAAATATCAAGTTTTTATTTCATAAATCATGAAAAGGTCTTAAGATTTTTGGTTTTTCAAATTACACTTTGCATTTTTCATCCTTCAAAATTCTCTTCGATAAATGGTCTTCATAATTTCCACACCAAAATTTACTCTTTGACTTTTGTACATTTCAAAATACACTTAGAAATTCACATGTTTGTCAAATGATCTTCAAGATTTATGCCTCAAGATTTACCACTTCAGCATTTATGTTCTAATTTTTTTCCACTTTGAGGTTAAGGTTTTATGGAAAGTTATTTGAATTTTCTGCATTTGCATTATGCATGTCAAGAATCAGAATTGGGCATTCAACATTTGTGCATTACGATTTTTTCTTTGAAATTTGTGTATCAAAAAATGGTCTTCAGATTTTTAATTTTTCAAATTAATCTTCATAGTTCAAGTCTCATAAAATGGTCTTTGGAAACTCAACACTCACAAATCTTGTCTACCATAAACACAAAGTGTGAATGCCTGAGCACCCAAGATTATGCCATATGGTACAATATCAATAATTTGGTTGTCTATAAGGATGAACAATCAAATAAAAAGTATCAAATAGTGTGGGTACCTAATATAATGACACACATCACAATCTCAATAACTCGGTTATGTGGGAAACAATATAAACATCCTAGAGGTTCTTAATGACTCAATCACCCATATCATGCCACTTACCATAATATAAGGGACTCTCTTGAAAATACCAAAGTTAACATGGGTGAATTGGTTTATGAGTGATCAACATGTGGCTTGTGTACAATAAGATATAAAATTTGATGAGCATCAAGACATCACCTAAAGATTAAACAAATATTTCAATATCTAATCAATTATAGACACATGGCATCAAATTCATCCCAACTGACCTAATCACATATCTCCTAAGTATCTAATTTATGTTTGAATTATTTTCCCTTATGAAATAAACCACCTAAGATTATTATCTATAAATGCATATTTTTTAAACTAGTTTGAATGGTAGTATAAATTAGACTGAAGATAAAAAGACCACGAGCCTTCTAATGGCATGATCTAACTATTTTTCACACTTAGATATTGTTTATTTTTATTAAGTCCAACTAAATAATTCTAATTAATTATTGATAAATCCTAATTTATTTTTGATATTTTTTCAAAAATTGTTCTAATTATTTCTAATATTTTATAATAATTTGGACTTATTACAAATACATTATATAGATGCTATTTATTTTTAATATGTCCAACTAAATCTTGATACAGTCTAATTTATTTTTGATAGTTTTCAAAAATTTAATGACTAATTATTTTTTATTATTTTAAATAATTTGGGTTTATTAGAAATACATTAAATAATAAGTCCAACTATTTCTTGAAAAGTCCATTTAATTCTAGATAAAGTCTAATTTATTTCTAATATTTTTCAAAAATTAGACTACTAATTATTTTTTATCATTTTAAATAATTAGGAGTTATTACAAATATATTAAAAAGATGTGATTTATTTTTAATAAATCTAACTAATCTGGATATAGTCTAATTTTTTTATGATAGTTTTCAAAAATTTAGACTGTTGATAAGTCCATTTGATTTAAAATAGCCCTTTACTTCTTATTGTACCTTACCTAGTATTTCAAATACTATGGTCGATCTTACCTCCAATAGGATTACTTGAAGTGCCCATGTTTTTACTCAAGTCAATGGTACCTATAGTGCATCTCAAACTTTTTATACAAGTCAATCCACTATTAATACTAGTCAAATTTCATTACAAGCCACAAATCAAATAGATAATTTTAAAACTAATAATGCAAGTCAAATGATGCAAATTAGAGAGAAAAATTTTCAATTAAAAAATCATCCTCAACCCACCCAATATGTAGTGAAAATCCCTAATCTCCCTCATCTGCCCCTACCCTATCATAGATGCATAATGTAACTTTATATCTCAACTCTAAATTCTTAACAATGCTATCAAACACTTAAAAAATAAACCCTTAGTCCTTAAATTATAAACATTGACATAGGTGGTATTGTTTATAATATCACTTATAAAAATCCACTAAATGTACATTGCATTTTAAAATTTTCAAAATCTTGAATAAAGATTGGATTAATCTCAATACCTTTGCCTTCAATACTCTCATAGCTAAAAATTCACATGTGGTGATTTGGATTGGTATAATCAACTCAAATCTCATATTATATCTAGTTTATAATATTTAGTTATGCATTGGTACGAGATTTCCAAACTAATGATCCTTCTAAAAATAACTTAGCTCACTTTATCAATTATAAACAATTTGAATCTAAAACTTTCCAAGTGTTCATTAAATAATGAAAAGCCTTATCCAATAAAACTTAACATAACATGTTAGAAGATAATATCTTTCACTTACTCACTAATGATTTTCATCATAAATTATAATATTGTGTTAGGAATATCTCTCCTGAACCTTTGGAATAATCCCCTAACCAAGACAAGCATCAATATTTTATCGTAAGACAATTTGATCCTTCTCATTCTCCTATCAAAACTCGAATGCTTATGAGATCTAAAAATCAACATGCTACCAAAAATGGTGTTATGAATACTTATGATTTTATGCACACTATTCATGTTATTATCCTAAATGGTTAGAGTAATGATACTCTTTCACAACCACTTTTAAATAATGCTTCCACACAACCTAGTTCTACATTTTTACAAGTGAATAATGTAGATTCTCACAAACCTATTTCCATGGTGGAAATTCAAAAGCATATTCCTAGGTCTTCACCACCAGATCTTGACCCTACTCTCCTTGCTAAGAATCAATATGATCCACACAATTTTTTTTGGTATCATTCAATTTGGGGTAATTCTCATGATACTTTTCGCCAATTATTAAAATTTTCTCTTGAATATATTCTTCGTCCTAATTTTGATCATAAAATATAAATTTGGAGCAAAAAATCCTAATTTGTGAGCTTAAAAAAGATTATGAAGTGGTATCCAAGGTTAATGACACTAAAAATAAACACAATTCCCTTAATCAAGATAAAACTCATCTCATTATTTAAAAGGATTCTCTTCCTAATCATCAATCAAGTACTACTCAACTTCCCACTACTAACACTGTCAAAACTTTTTTCATTCCTACTTCTCTCACTAATTACAAGAGCAGTGTTAATGTGAAAATTTTGAGGAGATTAGTTTCTTCTATCAATCCTTATCCATATTATAACTTTAATAAATTACCAACTTTCCATATTTTTCAAAATTCTTACCCATCTCATTTTATAGAAATTGAAAACATTGAAACAATTCCAATAAATCACATAACACAACCTACACCTTCATCTACTACCCCACATGTTTCTAATAAAATTACACATTTCGATTCTAATTCAATTTCCATTGACACAAATTTTTCTCAATCCACATTACCTAAAATTCTAAATTAGCCTACTTGTATTTCTTCACCACCTATAAAATATTCAAAATAACTAAGCATTAACACAACCACAACACTAAAATATTACGTAATTCAACCCAATCAGACACACTTATCCAAAAAAATAATCAAAGCCCCAATCAACTACTCCTTATCAACATCAAATTCTATGAACTTTCACTCCTTTAATAGATTTACATCACCATTATGCACCTCTACTTGATATAGTTCTAACTAGATATGATGAATAGGATCCTATAGCAAAACTTTCTCATCTTCCATCTCAAATTAATTTTATATAACTCATGGGAAATTATCGTCATTATTTAGATATTCTAATTCAAATCTTACTCAAAATTAAAATCCCTTGACCTTCACTTGTGGGGAAAGAAGCTAATTTATTCAGTTTTAAAGCTAGTATTCTTCAATAATGCAAAGAAATGTCTATACATGTTAATGAAACTCTAGATACTTTTTTCACTAAAATTAACTATAGATTGAATAATTTCTAGAAATTTATTCCTATGTGTGTATGATCCTCCTTTATCCATCAATGTCTAAATTTTTTATATTCATGTGAAGTGTGCCTTAATTGATGAAGGTTCTAGCACTTATGTTTCTTCCTTTGAATTCATTAAAATAATTGGGTATTTTAAATGTAATCTTAAATCTACCCAAAGTAAATGTCAAGGCTATGATTGAATACAAATTCCTCATTTAGGTTGTGTTTGGATTCCTCTCAATGTTCTTCTTATCATTGTTGGTATCAATGTTGTGGTATTTAATTTCCCATTATTATATAAAATATTACTCAATTAACCTTGTACACATAGCATGTGAGTTGTAGCCTCATCAACATGTGCCAATGTGTCAAAATTACTTGTAATTTTTTTATATACATGATTCAAAGAGACATAAAACCTTGAAATTTATACCAATTCTAGAAACTTGGTGTTTTCAAAATTCCCACCCTTGAACCTTCACCTTAAATTCCTTTTCATTAATCTCAATGATTTAATTATCCTTTCAATTCTACTATAGGTTATAATTGTCACCCAAAAAATGTGGGTAATATACACCTAATCATTATATTCTTATGATGAACCTAATCATATTAGTTTGAAAATCCAAACTTAAAATATCCTATCACACATAATTACTCAATTACACCCTTTGTTACTTCCTTGATCTCGTAAAATACCAATTGATGAGATTCCCATTACATAATAAAGATTAAACAATCCATTCCTCATGCTTATTCAATCGATAATATCATAGACATTTATACTATTGATCTTCATACTGTTGATTATGATTATGGATATTCATTAGGTGACCCTTTTTTAGTCATTTTTTCTCAGGCTAAAAATAAATAAATACTTAGATATTGTTCTTATTTAAAACATTTTTTTCTTAGTATTATTTCTATTGAGGTAGTTCCTTCTCATTTTAATGCATCTAACATTATATATTCTTCATTTGATTTTCACATTTTTGACATGGAACACACACATACTACATCTTGCGTAGTTAATATTGAACCTCTTTAGATTATGCTTCTTGATCTTACCATGATAATATCATATAGGTTCACTATACATTCTAATCCTTCGAGTGTGTTCCCTCCTAATATGTTGGCCACATTATTCTAACATATATAAACATCTTCTCTCATACTTAATGTACTTAGTGTAGAATCTATTCTGAGTTTCTCTACTAATGGTGATGGCATATTAACTTTACCTAAGCTTGATCATCTACCTACACAATGGGAATATGAGCCATATTGTGAATTTCATAAGGTTATTAGTTATTGGTCTAAGTATTACCAAGAACATTATAAATTTCCATCATAGTAATAGTATTTATTTTCCACTCCTAATACAAATAGTCAACCTCCATATTCTATTACTCCTATATGAATTTAAAGATTTCATGGCATGAACACACATTCCTCTACTCATTTTTGATAGATTCAATAATAGCTTAATGTGTTTCATCCAAAGAAGACACAATATATTAATAACAACATAACTCCTCCTAAAATACTTATGGAGTATATCCCTAAACATGGATAGGTTTATTATCTTTGGCATTAGTGTGCTACACATCATATAGATAGGTGTAGATTCCTATATTAAAATTTTCATGATTTTTCAGAGACTACTCGATCAAATTCTCAATAGTGTACCTAGGCTCATTCATGGGAAAATAGTAAGCCTTCCCCACCCCCTTCATTATCCTATATATTAGATGATTTAATTCACATTGCAGCACTATTTCCTCAGATTGATTATCCTCCATATGAGATGCCATATGCACATTATTATTCTTATATCATGCCTAATTTATCTATGGAGATAGTGCATAAAGAGTTACTCACATGGATCTTTACAAATATGTAAGAAAATTTAATAAAATTTAGATTGTAATTAAAAAATTATGTATCTGATGTTATGGAAGATGTATGTCATGAAATATACTAGTATTTTTGAATGCATTTTTGTGTTTCGTCATATTGTTATTCATATTTTCATATAATTTAGACTTGATATTTCACTACTACATTTATAATGCATTATTATTTTGATGATATTTATCTTTCAGATCTTTATAATTTATTTAATTTTCCAAAACTTAATTCCTATATAAATTTATTTTATCGTTATCACTTATTTTCCACTATTTTGAGATGATTTTTCCCTACATGAATGTTTATGTTATATTATTTTTGGAATATCATAATTATTCATGTGACATGGCTCTTAGACCACATCCTACAGTATCCTATTGTTCATGTGATTAGCTACAAATAATATTCATCATTATACCATTTATCATATAGATCTCTCATAATCCCCATTTATCCCATATATCTCCCTCATATTAAACACATATATTTAGTCTCGAGATTGCACACTTACTTCAGAGCAAGTCTAAGTATCTTGAAGTCAACATCATCATAAAGAATTCTCTCTTGTACTAAATTATAATATTTTATGTGTTATCATGTATATCACTCATGTTTGGTCCTTCTATATCCATATGGAAGAGGAATAACAAAATCCATAAAAATTTAAAGCCAAATCATTAAAATAAAAGGCAAAAAAAAGTATTCAATACTCAGAAGAACATGAAAATATGTGATTATTCTTTTACACATATCTTATTCTAATTGATTCTTAAATTTCATAGTTGGCCTCACAATAGAACCAAGGCCCATTTGGGTGTGGTAAGCCAGTATATTTGGTACGAGGTCTCATATATATATATATATATATATATATATATATATATATATATATATATATATATATATTCACTTACCTTCGAAAGACTATTTTAAATAATTTGAACTTATACCTACTAAATTGGAGTGGACAAAATTTTCTCAAAAAATAATTTTCTTATATCCCAAACAAATTGGACTATTTCAAACCATTTAGGCATAGATCATTTTGAATGAATTGATTATTTTGAATAATTTGGACTTATACCCACTAAAGTGAAGTGAAGAAATTTTTTATATTCCAAATAAATTAGACTGTTTCAAACCATTTAGGGATAGATCATCTTGAATAAATTAGGCTATTTCAAATAATATGTACTGTTTCAAACCATTTGGGCATATATCATTTTGAATAAATTGGTCTGTTTCAAATAATATAGACTTATAACCACTAAAGTGGAGTGAAGATAATTTTTTTTATATTTGAAATAAATTGGACTGTTTCAAAGCATTTGGGCATAGATCATTTTGAATAAATTAGGCTATTTTGAATAATTTAGACTTATACCTATAAAGTTGAGTGAAGAATATTTTCTCCAAAAATAAATTTTGTATATTCCAAATAAATTGGACTATTTCAAACCATTTGAGCATAGATCATTTCAATTAAATTGGGATATTTTAAATAATTTGAACTTATACCCACTAAATTAGAGTAGAGAATATTTTATTCATAAATATTTTTTCTATATTTCAAATAAATTGAATTATTTCAAACCATTTGGGAGCAAATAATTTTGAATATATTAGACTATTTTTAACTCGTGGCACTTTTCTGAGCCTTCAAACCAATCATTGATACTTTGAAGTATCTTCTATTTCTAGGACACATCACACCATTTGACTACCCAAATTAAGGATGAAAACATAATAAGAAATTAGTTCATCTACTTAATAAAATATCTTGAGAATTGTTTTGTTATTCATTGGGAAGATCTTCATGAGTAGGTGCCAATATACTAATGGATCAACTTGGAAAATTTCAAGATAAAATGATGGAGTTTCCACTTGTAAGGGGATTAGCTTTAAAACTTGGACCTAAATCAATGCTTTCAAGGAATATTCAACTATGATGATATATGTTATTTTGATTCTTCAATCGTAAGTATATTTATTATGATTCTTCAAATTACAGTTAACCATATCAAAGTAATTCTAAATTAGAATCAATTAATTTGAAATAAATTGAACTACATTTGAAATAATTTAGATTTGATTTTTATGAAATTGATGATAATGTTTATTACTATGATTATAGTTTATAATAAATAAATACACTTGAAAGAATCATAATATGGCGAGGTTGCATCTTACTAAACATTGGTTCACAACTATTGGCATGGATTTCTTGCTTTCTTCCAAGAATATGATGATATATGTTATTTTGATTCTTCAATAGTTTTCATCTTTCTGACTTACATTTCTAGTATATCTCCTTGATGTAACATAACTCATTTTTAATTTTTGATTTGTAACATAATTATGAGAATTACAATAAATGAACAACATGTGGGTAATTGAAAAATTATCTCCAAAGGTCCCTTTAAAAATAACTTCATTCAATTTATTTATTTTTATATTGAAGGGCTTATAATATTTTTTCCCCCAAATAAACATGAAATTTGAACTTGTGTAACCCATGGCTTGAATGAGTAGCCTCAAATGATTGTCCTCTATCATTGACTAAATGCCAATGTGAGAAAAAAACTACAGTGCCGCCTTCAAAACTTCTTTGGAATGATCTCAAATGTAGTATGACATATTTTCTATGTTATAATATTTTTTTCCAATATCATTCATTTTCATATCTTTTATTTTGTGCACAACAAATAATAGGTCATCCATCCCCAAAATCAATAGTTTTTTAGAAGTCAGTTTTACCTCCTTTGAAATATTTGTAATTTGTTAAAAAATAAATGAATCAATTATCAATAATATTATATTATAATAAATATAACATGAAAAATTTCTAAGAAAATGTTTTACATTTTACTAGATTGGTCATTGATGCACTTTTGATTTGAATTTCATATTATAACATATAAACATAATGCATTTCATTTGATGCATTTTTTATTTACATTTAGTTAAATATTATAAAGATTCATATAAACATATATGAAAATAAATACATGCCCAGGCACATGTAACTATACTCATTATACATGGACATACCATTTCTATTTCCTTTTTTATAACATACATATGCATATAAATGTTCATATTGAATCCTTATAACTTGACCATAACTTTATCATATTTTGTAACAATCCCATTTTTCCATAAATCATTTATCATAGATATTGATATGAATATAACATTGATCAACCAACATCTATATTCTCACAATAATGAAAGTGTCACCTATTCTTATGCATACCAATACATATTTATATGTTTATATAGCCCATCACAACAAATAAAATAAGATTTACTCTTCTAAGAAAAATTTCACTACCACTAATTTCAAATTAATATACACCTTAATATTTGAACCCCCTTCATATACTTCCAATAAGACACATCAAATAAAAATTTGTTTAAATCAATATCTATATAATTATTTTTAGCACAATATAATTTATTATTATTTTATTGATAAAGATCACATGCATACTCTACATCAAAATTTATTGTATTGAATACATAGTATAACACATATTTTGTTATTTTAAACTAGGTAAATTAAATATGTAAACAACATTGTAATGGGTAAATTAAACATGTAAAAAACATTTTAATGGGTAAAGACAAACACATTCAATTCTACACAACAATAAAATGAACCCACACATCCAAATCCTAAGCTAATGCAAGTCTATATTATATTGTCTTCTACAATCTCTTATTCATGAAGAAAAATTTAATTATAATATGTTTAAATAAATAAAGATAATTAATATATTCTAGATTTGTATTAAATTATATAATTACACATTTATTGAAATTGGTTTTCACTTTTTTTTTTCCTTTTTGTAGTTTGTATGGGTGCACTCTTTCATTGAACCTTTGTTTTTTAATTCCCTACAAGGTATTATATAATGTAGTAACTAAAAATTCTCATCATTAATTGATTTGATATTTTTATTTTAAAAATATGTCTTGTTGTAGAGTTTTACCTTATGTTATTTTCATGGAGGCAACAACCTACAAAGTTATGTCATGGGTTGTTGTGTTGGTGACACAAAGTTGTAGAGCTATGTTATGAACTATTTTAATTGACACATAAATAGATGAAATATTTTGTCAGTATCATAAATAGTTGATAAATAAAAAAATTTAATAATTGAAAAAATATGCATGATCTTATCTTACCTTCTTCAACTTGTAATGTGTCATGTTCATTGATATGATTTTTCATTATTATTGTTTCTTCACTTGAATGTAATGACATTAGTGATACAAACCAAAACATTTTTAATTGGTTGGTTGTGTAAAATAAAGCATAAACACTAAAATATTGTTAAGATGTTATATTTAGAAAATGAAGCATGATTATAAAATAAATTAAACATATTATGCACCTAGTACTAATCAAAGTGGTTATTCTTGTATTGGTTTCTCTAAATTTGTCAAACAATTTTGAAATTAAATATTAATTTTTTTTTATTATTTAGTTTCTATAATATAAGATAAATTTATTTGTAATTGTGTACAAACATGCACTAATCCAACTATTGTATATACCCCTAACACTTCACATGTATCCAAATTTAAGAAAGTAGAGATAAATCTCTCCCAAAAGAAGTTATCTAGTTCATTTTTGAATGACATTCCTATTTTATGTGAACCAATCATTTGAAATGTTGGTGCATCTTTATTGATGTCAAAAATTTCCTCTAATTTAATTTATAGTGAATGGAGGAGGAAATATTGAAGCTAAAAATTAGTGGGATCCTGAGAAAAATTGATACCTTTAATATGAGTACAATTGAATTATGGACCCCATAGTATGACACCAATTTATTGTACGCAATGAAAATCACCAACAAAAAAATTATTGAGAGAGCCATGAAAGCCACAACAATGTTCTATTTCATGGATGATGAATATATTTAAGGCCCCAAAAATAACTTTATTAATCAATGCCTAAAGAAATAGGTGAATATGTTCTTCCTAAAAAATGATATTGAGATTCAAAAGATCAATAATTATCAAATCGATGTTCACACCAACAATGAACATTTCACTAAAATCTTCTAAAATGGATGGCCAAATACATGGGGTACCATAATGGTAGTTGAATATTTCTATATCTATCCTGGGAAGCTAACCTCCATCACAATGTAGATATTTTTTCAATATGCTTAATGAATCTTGAGATAATGCTTCTTAGCCTTTTTTTTTTGAAATACCTTCATTTAGGACACAGAAATCTTCAAACCTTTTCTCATAAATTGTATAATGTTCCATTACCTCTTTAAGTGTGATTGTTTTATCTAGTGGTAGTGTCGAATCATGGTTTTTGAAAAAATATGTAATTTTTAATAATATGTTATTTTACAACTTCACCTTTTTGCACCAAGTATCCATGTTGTTATACCCAGGGGTTTTCAAGAAGAAAATAGACCCTTTTTCTAATAAATCTACTAGTTCTATTTTTTTGTTTGTCTAAAAGCCCTTGAATATATCTAAATATTATTGTACCATTTAGATTTAAATCTTGTTTATCTGAACTAGGTAAAGTACCACTTTCTAAAAAATCAAATGCCTTATCAAAACAATCCCAAATAGGTTTTTCCATGAAAAGAAAGTATTTTATCTCCTACAACTATTGTGCTAAACAATTTATTTGTGTGAACAAATATCTATCTTGTTCATGCATTTCTTCCATATTTTTTTTCCATATTTCAAGATTCTTCCAACCTCTTAGTTGGATAAGGTCATATGCATATCAAAATATTTCTACAAATGAATTCTTATAAATTATTTTGTTGGATTCATTATATTAGTTACATATTTTGAGCACAATATGAAATGGAGTACAAGTTTTTAGAAATCTTTCCCTTCGAACAGAACATTTATTTCTCAATGATAGTGAATTATATTCCTCCTTTGAAAGAAAAATCTAGTTGTGTTGTAATTGTGTGCTGGCCAATTGTAATTTTTAACCATAGGGTTTTTCTCCATCATATCTTCTATGACTTCTTTTGATTTGATAATATATTGAGGGTTGCTTGGATCGAAAAGAATAAAAAAAACATCCTTCATTGAAACCTCATTATGTTTTACAAATGAATGAACTATATTATTCATCCCTCTTTCATTAAAATTTATTATTTTTATATTAGTGTCCCCCAATTCAAAAATCTCTACAATAATGTTGAAGGAGTAATTGCTAGAGGAAATATACCATTTAGAGAATTCACTATGTGTCTAATCAGAATTTATGTCAACAAAAGTATACCAAACCTTTGTTTGATCTTATTTTTATCCATTGGTGCAATTAATTGTCTAGCCTCTTTTAAATCTAAATGCAAATATGTTACCTTTACTTGTCTTTTTTCTTCAATGTTTTTTCTATTATGACTACAGGGTATCTTAAATACATGTTTGCATGGTGGCAAGTAGAAGAAGTTGGTTCCCCTTGTTCATATTTTTATTTCAACACATTTTGTATTATAATGACTAAATTATCTAGATCTATCAACCTAGAAATTTTAATGTTGTAATAACTATTCCAGTGAAACCTAAATGTTTCACAAGAAGGAGAAAAATTATTTTTTGCTAATTCCATTTTACTAGGTGTAAATTTATTGAAATTAGTTGTAGCTCGACGAAGAATTCCCTCTTCTCAATTCTCTACTTATAATTAGAATTTAAGGGCATCTTCAATTTATTCCTTATCATAGGAAAGGATTATTCCAATATGAGAATGTTCTTTTCATGATGTAGTGCTAAACAATTATATATTTTTATACATGTTTGGTAGACTAAACAACTCAAAATACCAATAAAAAAGAGGAATTTTGTCACCACTATAAAATAGAAGATGGTTATGTGGATTTAATTTTAGTTTTGTTAGTTTAAATGGTGATATATTCATTTTCTCTTATAATGAGGTCTTATTCTTCATTTTAAGTGTGAGAATTTCTCTCACTCGAAGACATTCTGTAAAGAAATTGAAATAATTGAAATATTGATTTTTTGTAAAATTTAAGTTTTATATTACATTAGTTCATAATAATTATTTTTGATTAAGTAGTGATTAATTTTATATTAAAAAATGTTAATTTAAAACTACAATACAAAATACATATTAAATCTTTTTATTATATACATTAACTCTCACTTAAACTAGTAATGTATGACCAAACCAAAAATAAATTATATGTTCACCATAAATATAATATGATGGGAAAAGGAATACATAAAAAAAATTTAAAAGGAGAAATATGAGGGGGAAGTATGTTTCTAAAATGTGTCAAAACTCCCATCAACATGTACCTTTAAAGTATCTCCTGGGAGATACCTTTCAATCATGCACAAAAGTGAATTTTTATTACAAGGCATCTCATAGGAGATACCTTAAAATTAACCATGATGGTATTAAAAGTGTAATTCAAGTCCATTAAAGGAATATCCTAGTAGACACTTCAAAGGGTAGTGTCATACATTCAATGGGATGTTGAATGTATCTCCCAGCATAACTTTCCTTCACCTTGAAAGCACTACCGGTGATAACTTAATAACTTGAAGGGCCTTTTAATACTTGGGAGAGAGGGAAATATTTATGAAAAGATAAACATAATATCATGAATTTTATGTCATCTTATGCTCACACACTTTCCACCTCAATCTAGTTTAACAATTTTCCCTTTTACATTAATAGTTTCATATCCAAATAATTACCTTATTTTATGAGTGAAAATTTCCTTAACCTTAAAGGTCCTTATAATATATTAAAGGTATTTCTTAGGAAAGACATTAAAGTTATCCATGAAGGTATTATAATTACCTCAAAGGAATAAACTATTAGATACCTCAAGATTGAACTTGCCCAGTGTTATTGAGCTTTGTAATATCTTCAAGCTATCTCCTAGGAGATACCTTCAAGTTACCATTGAAGGAAACTCCTCGTGGATACCTCTAGGTTTAACTTGAAATTTTTTATTAAGGTGTATAAAGTATTCAATGATATAACTTTAAAATAGGCACAAGAGTGTATTTCTCCTTTAAGGTATCTCCCAAGAGCAAACTTTGGCCTAGATCTATGATTTTTCTTATATCAAACTTTCCTAGACTACTTAACTATGTTTGTATGTCTGTATGCAACAACTACTTGAAAAAAACATTGGCTATAAAAAAAAATGTCCATGGAGAATCCATATTCAAATATAAATCTTAAGACCATAGAGACTTTATTTTTTTCTCTACCCTTCCCTCTATTTTGGAAACATCCTAGAGTGAAACTTTTTAGAGGAGATAATTTCAAGTCACCCATTAATATAACTTCATGTTACCCTCAAGGATATAATTTAAAGTCACCAATTAAAACATTACAAGGCCCTTAAATTAATATCCTAGTAGATACCTTGAGGTTGACCTTACTTATCATTATTTTGGTGTAGAAAATATTCAATGAGTAAACAGGTGCTTCAATTAAAGAAGGTAGTTAAAAATACATTGATTATTGTGTATAAGGTCTTATTTATATCTTATCAAGGTTTATTAATTCTAATATTCAATGTGAAACCCATAAAAATTATAGACCTCATAAGATCATCAAGAGAGAGCCGAGCAAGGAAAATCCACCAATGCATCATTTTGTATTGAACAAGAATTACACTTAAGAGAATTGCCATACCTTCAAGGAAATACAAGACCCTTGAAAGGAATCTCCTAAGAGATAATTTTAAGGTCATTATCATACATTGAATGTAATTTTTAAAGTATCTCCTAGGAGACACCTTCAACATGCACATGAGTGGAATTTTCCTTGACCCTAAAGGCACTACTATGTGATAACTTAAAGGGCCTTTCTGGGACTTGGTTTTAGTCAAATAAATTATATTTGGGATTTGGTTTTCAGACATTTTTCTCATGCCTTCTTATTATATTTTGGTCTTTGGGTTTTATGTTCATAAATTTTCTTTGATGAATTTTGGTCTTCATAATTTTTGTTTGGGACTTTTGGTCTTCGAACTTTTTGTTCAAAATTTTTTGTTTAGAGTTTTCACATTAGACAATTTATCCAAAAAAATGTTTTGAATGACTTGTATTTTATTAAAGATTTTACTCTTTGGTTTTTTTATATCATCCTTTATGTTTGCAATATTTATTTAGATATTTTATAGATTTGATCACAACACAAAACCTGACTCTCGATTCTTGACTATCGAAAGCCTACTATACCTAGCCAATAAAGTAAAATACTTCCCAATACTTACTAAGGATACCTACCAACTAAACTAACAATATTTGAACTATAAATAAAATATGAAACATGTGAATGTTGGGAATTTATAACATATGAAATAGAATTGAATGCTAAAGGCTATATATATGATGTGTAGCCATTGATGTCCTCATTATTCTTGAATGAATTTAAACTCAATTGCTATCTTACATAATAAAAACCCTAACTACCTATGAGACTATTACAAGTAAATAAATGACTAAAAGAAAGGAAAAATTTTCATAGAGCATATAAACAAACTACAAGCACTAAACATAATTATAATTCCATCTTCCTATAAGGCATTTAGGGGAGCACTTTCACCATCACCATTTTCTATTAAGGATTCGATCGAATTCAAGGACATAGTCTCTGATGCCACCATTTTTGATAATAGGTATGAGAGCTACTCTAAATTATGGGAATTTTTTAAATATATTGAATATTTTCACTAGATGAAAATATATCTCCCTTAAAGTGATTATTCATCATATAATTGCTAGCACTTAAGAGTTAAGGATTACATTCGATTACAACCAAGCTCGAGGTGATGCCATGTATCAACCTCCTTTAAGACTTATTATTCATAGGAAAGGTTATATAGGATGATTTTATATACCATATGGATAAATAAATGATTGTGGCATATATATATCCAAAGCAAATTTTTAGAGGTATTTATCACTAGTAGCACCAAATACTTATTTTTACAAACATAGGCTATTTTCATGAAATTAGGATAATACTATGGAAATGGTGTTCACTTCATGGCTTATCCCCAAGTAAACCATGACATACAATGTAAAAAATACCACTCTAATCAATAAGTTTAGGATGGGAGTGTAGACTAGAATGTTATTACTCAATAAGTTCTCTATAGAATACCCAACATCCATTTCCTTAATTTGGATTGGGTACCATTGTTGCATATGATGTTGACCAGTGATGTAGCATTTGCCTTCAATGAAATTATGAGCTACAAATTGAGAGAATATATCATTCATAATGACAATTAGACCATTCCAATGGGCCACTTATATATGATGTCATATCTTTTAGACATTGTAATGGGAACAATGTATATAGTCCTCGATGAGCTATGGAGTCCATCCACTAACTATATCAAAAATTGCATTTGTAATCATTTTCAATATTTACTTATCTATACTTATACAAATACAATGGTGAGGATTACTGAGGATGTTTATCATCAAGTTTGGAAAGTAATCTATGGGTCTCTAATGCCTAGAGTTAGAGCAAGCATCATGAAGACACTATCTAAAAGAGGTGATTATTTTATGTATCCTAACTACACTATTATCATGGTCATTGGGCACAAGGTTCATCCTTTGAGCCTTCTAAAATGTACTTGATAAATTAGTTGAGTAATAAATATATTTCTAGCTCTAGTGGATCATTGTGGAGGACCGTCTCAAAAATAATAAGATCATGGTCTATGGCCACCATATGGTTATTGGTAAGATGGTATACATAATGAGAAATCACTTTGGAGATGTGGGAAAAAAAATAAAGAGTTATCATTTTCATACAGTACCAAATATGGATTAGGATCCTCTTGGATACATCCTGTCAGGGTGCGAAACACCAGAAGCATACAATTGATTACCAACTTCAAGCAACTTAATATGCGGAAATAAACCAGATTCACCAAGTAACTAGAATTCAGAATAACACAGATATGAGAGACAATACACAACTTGTATTAACACTTTATATAGAAAAGAATACAATAGAGAATATCCCACATCTTCTCCACCACCTTACAGAGGTTCCCCACACCTCAAGTGAACAGTAATTCTTCTCCCCAAAGCTCTCCCTCTCAGGTCCCAACACCCAACTCAAATACAGAGTTGGTGTTCACCTCTTGTGCTCCACGCACACCACAAGTGCTCCACGTACTCCACAAGTACTCCACGTACTCAACAAGTACTCAAGGTACTTCAAGTAGATCTCCCATGAATCTGCAACAACCTGCAATTCAATAGACCATACTTATGGAAGGAACTCCCTTGCCTTCCTCTCTTGCTCTATCTGAGTACACACCTGTACTTCAAGTAGATCCTGCCTGATACTACTCCCTGTTGTGTTGTTGTCTATATGATCTTGCACACCTGCAAATCAAACAACGGTTCTGCACACCTGTGAACCTTGACCTTGCACACACATACACCTACAGATCAACGATCTTACTTACCATGTAGATCACTTTACACCCTGAAGAACCCTTGTCCTTGCCTCACCAAGTCCTTATGATTCTCCAACTAGTACCAGGCTTGGCACTGATAGGGAACTAGGAGGAACACCCTTACTCACTTCACACACATAAGGAGCAAACTTTGCTCAACTCAAACTAGAACACTTTTTCAATACAACCATGAGTCTATTATATAGATCTCATCCAAACAATAATTAGACATCTAATTACAATAATTAGATCCACAGCTATGAGTCTAAAATTAGCACTCATCATGCAAACACTTGGTTCATTAGCTAACTGCCCATAATTAGCTCATAGTCGAACCACACAGGCGACCGACGTCGGTCCCTGTCTGCCTAGAGGTGACCGACGTCGGCTGATATATGACCGACATCAATTGCTTCTCTCTGCTATCCTATCAACATTGGCTGATCAGACCGACCCCAGCTTCTCTGCAACTTAGCAACCTCCTCTCTTGTTTGCATCAGTGAAGCTTTTAGCTCCACAACCTAACAATCTCCCATTTGGAGATAAACAGCTGCACTGTACCTGTACCTATACCCCATCTAATCTATTTCTTGGTTTGTATCCCTCTTCAAGCTCCCACCTGAAGACAACCCACCACACATCCCGTGGTGTATCACCTGTCATCTGAGTACCCTGCCACATCCGAACCTACAAACACCTGTAGTGAAGTCCTGACCCTGCATAGCAACACCTGCTGCCGGTCCCTCTCAAAAAACTTGAGAACCCACTTCCCCAAATTGGCTCATAACTCTGATAGCTCCCACTGCATGGGAATACTCAGGTCTATACTAGACCTCATGTGATTTCGGACACTGTACCTGTCCAGCCCTTAGTGTGCTCTAGCTCTGCATCCCGAACCTCGCCAACACCTGATTCACATCAGCTCCCAGTCGAGACAAAATCAACTTGTGATCTCCATGCCTCCCATGTCAAAGAATTTTGCTGCTCCAAACTCCTCATGACATGCCACTGAGCTAATCTTACCCTTAGCTCAGCAAAACCCTGTATGTACTACCCTGCTATAGCAAAACATACCGTCCACATATAGTAATAGAATGATGTCATGACCATCATCCTCTTGGTAAGACAAACCACAGTAATTACCTTGACATTGACTGAAGCCATGCTTCGTCCTCCACCTATCAAAACCTATACCACTATCCTACAGCTCCTCAAGACCATATGACCTGGTCTTCCGTCTCACGTATCCGTTCTCTCTATTCTTCTACTAAGGAATCCATTCGTCTCTATGCTTTCATCCAGCTGGCAAACCTACCAGAACTCACGTTTGGTTCTGCATCATATCCCTGCCTAGCTCCCACCTGTTTCCTGGATCCTTCCTGCTCTACAATCAGCAACAAGTATGAAGAAGAGGAACACAAATTTGAGGGCCTACTTATGCCTTCAGTCCTCCGTATGGGTGTTTGAGACTCCTTGACAACATGCTGTCCACCCAAAATTTGTTACAGTGATCGACCTCAGCCACCCCACAGTCTGCATCCAACCGACATCAGTTTCCATGCATCTGTCCCTGACTACCAACCTGCCAGCACTGGTGTCCCTGTTGCCGATGTCAGTCCCCCTGACTGACATCGGTCTTATCTACTGCCGACGTCGGTGCCCTTGATCGACGTTGGTCTTACTATGCCCGACACTACCAGCTTCGGTCTGCACATGACCGACATCAGCACCTGTCTGTTCGACGTCGGTTCTTCCTGACCGACATCGGTATCTATGCTCGCCTGTGAGTGATGACTTTTTACCTGCGAGCTCCTTTGAATCAATCTCCATGTCCAAAATGCTCTACTTAGATGTATCCAGCCTCATCCACTGAACTCTGTCTGCCATCTCCTCCAAGAACACCAAGGTTTTCCAATTCTTAAGCCTGTCAAATATATCCGTCTTCTACTTCAGAACATGCATCTCCTTCCTGCTCATGTGACCAAGCCTATGAAGCCACGTCTCCACAACAGAAGAAGAATCAGTAATATAAACAAGTAGATAAAGTATACCTATTTTCTTACCACCAGCTAATTCAAGTGCTACCGCTGTGAGAGTTTTTGTGCATCTCTCATCACCCAATCTTTTTGAAGAAATTAGCCAAATCTCCAAACCTGGGACCTGCATGACCTTCATCAACACCTGTGTGTTGGCCGCCTGCAATTTGAGCTTCACTTCCCCTTTGCCAATCCTTTGGCAAGGCTCACCAGCTCCTCTACCTGGGGCTGCATGGAAAGAGGCAACTGAATCTTTTATCCAAGATTCAACTTTATCTAAGAAACCTGCAAACACATCCTGTGCAATAACCCCTACTACATCTATATCTTCAGTTTCTTCATGCTGATCTGCTACCAACCAACAATGTTTTTTTACCTGCTCTTTCTTTCCATGGGACCTTAAGTAACCATCTGTGCTTTTCAACTCCTCCATTCTTAGCTTACTTTGATCTGTCGTTGCTCTACTCCCACTCAATCAGAAACCCCTAAGAGTGCCCTGTAACCAAAACACAAAACTGCTTCCTGCAACCTGGCTCTGATACCACTTGTCAGGGTGCGAAACACTGGAAGCATACAATTGATTACCAACTTCAAGCAACTTAATATGCAAAAATAAACTAGATTCACCAACTAGAATTTAGAATAACATAGATATGAGAGACAATACACAACTTGTATTAACACTTTATATAGAAAAGAATACAATAGAGAATATCCCACATCTTCTCCACCACCTTACAGAGGTTTCCCACACCTCAAGTGAACAGTAATTCTTCTCCCCAAAGCTCTCCCTCTCAGGTCCCAACACCCAACTCAAATACAGAGTTGGTGTTCACCTCCCGTGCTCCACGCACACCACAAGTGCTCCACGCACTCCACAAGTACTCCACGTACTCAACAAGTACTCAAGGTACTTCAAGTAGATCTCCCATGAATCTACAACAACCTGCAATTCAACAGACCATACTTATGGAAGGAACTCCCTTGCTTTCCTCTCTTGCTCTATTCGAGTACACACCTGTACTCCAAGTAGATCCTACCTGATACTACTCCCTGTTGTGTTGTTGTCTATATGATCTTGCACACCTGCAAATCAAACAACGGTTCTGCACACCTGTGAACCTTGACCTTGCACACACATACACCTGCAGATCAACGATCTTACTTACCATGTAGATCACTCTACACCCTGAAGAACCCTTGTCCTTGCCTCACCAAGTCCTTATGATTCTCCAACCAGTACCAGGCTTGGCACTAATAGGGAACTAGGAGGAACACCCTTACTCACTTCACACACAGAAGGAGCAAACTTTGCTCAACTCAAACTAGAACACTTTTTCAATACAACCATGAGTCTATTATATAGATCTCATCCAAACAATAATTAGACATCTAATTACAATAATTAGATCCGCAGCTATGAGTCTAAAATTAGCACTCATCATGCAAACACTTGGTTCGTTAGCTAATTGCCCGTAATTAGCTCACAGTCGAACCACACAGGCGACCGACGTCGGTCCCTATCTGCCTGGAGGTGACCGACGTCGGTTGCTTCTCTGTGCTATCCTGCTGACGTCGGCTGATCAGACTGACCCCAGCTTCTTTGCAACTCAGCAACCTTCAGCAACCTCCTCTCCTGTTTGCATCAGTGAAGCTTTTAGCTCCACAACCTAACACATCCAAAAACACATTTGGGGCCTTAGTATCCTCTACCAATATGTCCATTATGACTATGACTTTTTCTTCATGAATTCATAGAATGATGATGAGGTCCTAAAAATGGAAAGGGTCTTTGGTTTGAAGGAGGATCACTTAAGCGTGATCCAATAGGAACCTTCAATTACTATGAAGGCATTTAATAATAAAATGCCACTCTTTGCATGATGGACATCCTTAGACTTTTGAAAGGACCAACCCACAGAGAAGTCTAAGAAATAAGGAGATCCATCATAAGAGATTCCTTTCAATTTGAAGGCTATCAAGAAAGAAATAGTAGTGATTGAACCTAATACTAAGGGAGTTCTAGGAGACCCCATCTATCTAGATTCCTTTGATGAGGAAGAAGTACAAGAGCCCCCAATTTTTAATATAATTTAATTACATGTGGCTACCCCTAGGAACAAGAGTCTACATCTTTAGGGGTAGCCACACAAAAAGTATTTTCCTTAGTTTATCAAGGCTCCTCATCATAGCCTAAGACTATTATTTTTTATAAAAATAATTCTAAGACTCCCCCATAGGTAATCCTATAATAGATCAATCTTAAATCTTGCATGTAATGCCCTAAAAAGTAGAAGTGGAGGAGAAAGAAGATTTTGATGAAGAAACATAGTTGGAAAAATCCAAGGCTTTGATCCTCAAAGTTGACAAGGGAAAAGCACCAATTGTGGAAGACATAACATGTGAAAAGGCTTTGCCTTTAAGGATCACCTCCTTTCTCTCTTCTTATATTCCTATTTTTGGATATATGCCAATTTAATCAATGTTAAAAACTCCCAAGGTGGAAGTTGTTACTTCTACTATTAATTATCCATTAACCACCTCTTCTTTATTGAATTTTCCTCTACTCACCCCAATAATTAAGAAGGAAATTATGACTATTGCTCTGCCTTCCACTACCATTGATCCATATTCCACCACTATGCCATCCACTTAGACAATGGCCACTTCCATTAATCCTTTTAAAACTTTCATAGTCAAATTGTTGAAAATTAAAAAGGCATTATGAAATATTGAGTCAACCATGGCCACTCCCCAGCTCTATCTCTCATCCACCCAAATCACTCTCCCCATGCCATCCACCACTACATCCTAGGAAACCATTATCACTAGCTTAAATAAGGGAAAGAAGGTAAAGACATAGGTTATCATAGTCCATCCACTCCCTTAATATGGAGGTTTTTATTATTTTAATATTATTTGGTCTTCCTCACCTGACATAATTATCAAGGCAACAAAGCATCAACAACTAGCTGAGGAAGTTGAAAAAGAAGTTATGGTCAAAACCACATAGGAGATAGAAATCAAATTGTTGACAATTCCTATATGGAACATTGATTTAAGGGCCAAGACGTCTCAAATACCCAACTTAAAAATAATAGAGTTCCCATCTATTAAAACTTTTTTTGACAAGCCATCTAGGAGTATTCAAAGGGTAAGGAAGAGGAAGTTGGAAGATGATGCTAATAGGGAATTAATTTTTGAAGAGAGATAAGAGGTATTTTCATTAAACAAAATAAAATATATATAATTGGGGAAATTACCCTATAATTAAGACTTCAAATCTCTGGCCAAAGCACATGAGGATGCCATGGTGGTAATTCACAAAGGCATAAAGCTAGCTAGACAAGAACTGGAGGCAAAGTTGGAGAAAATAAAAGCATAATAAAAGATGGTATATATCCTAGTTAGAATTAAAGATAAGGTCAAAGAGGCAACATCAAAGTGTTATAATTCTATAGAGGAATTAGATTTTATGTGGGCTAAATTATCCCCCCTGTTGCTAATAATCATAAATTATTTAATTATTTGAAATCTTATGAGAATAAATTGAAGATGCTAATTGTTTACACAACTAATAAGGCTTATAGCCACCTGGATCTCATGACACCATTAGAGTCATCCAACACACACCAACTTGGTGTTCATCAACATAAAAGAGGCTAGGGAATGGGTGATAATAGTTGGGGCTTTGGTCCCCAAATCTCAAGAGCAAGAGGCCATCATTCTCCAAATTTTGAATGATTTGAAATTTCCTAAATTAAAGGATTTTATAGGGAATTTGATCAATAAGATTAACTTTGATAAACTTATTCATGAGTCTTCAAATAATTTTAAGTAAAGTCTGTAAGGACTACCATTGAAGGACATAGAAGTTGAGTTGAGCTTTTCTAGGAAGAAGGTGACAGAAGTTGAGATATTCAAGATCAACTTTCAGATGACTAAAAAAGATCATGAAAAACTAATAAGCTAGGTTGGTAGGGTACATAGACCCCCTATTTTGAATTTAGACATAATTTGTTTGTAGTATGATGTATCACATAAATTTTGGTTTGAGATAGCAGTGAACAAGAAGTAAACTCAAGCTACCAATTCTACATATAGCCATAATTACAATGCTAACTAATGACCATGTAGCCATCTAGACATCAACATAGCCATAAAGGGATAATTTTTTGCATCTACATTTCTATAATAATTTATATTTCTATATTTATAGTTTTCTTATAGTTCAAACTATGTCTATTCATTTTTTTAAGCATGCACACATTTAATGATTTTTGTAAAGCCTAACTTAAGTTATTAACAACTATAAGATAAAGCTATATGGTTTTTACCACATTTATAACTTAATTTATAACTATGATATGTAATCTATCTTGCATGAACTTGGAGGATGAGGTGACCCCTTTCCCAAGTCTATTTAAACATATGTAACCCATAGTTTTGAAGGGTAGATAATTTTTAATATATAGGACCAAAAATAATTTTGATTGTCAACTCATGTGTTTTTGTATTTTGTTTCTAATGTTTGTGTAATTAGTCTTATTTATTTGATTGTATGATTCAATAATCCTAGTCTACAAAATATATGAATGAGTTATTTCTTATCTTGATTAATATGCTAATCTTAGATGTGCAATAACTATTAACATGTATGATAATGCCCTTCAAGATATCTACTGCAAGATTACTTAAAGGGTCTTGTAGTACCTTCATGGATAACTTTAAGTAATTACAAGGCCCTTGATATAATCTCCTAGGAGATAATTTGAATGGCATCATCATACATTGAAGGGAACATTAAAAGTATCTCATAATAGATACCTTCAACATGAACAAGCGGAATTTTCATTTATGTGGAAGGCACTACTAGGTGATATTTTAAAGGCCTATGTAATAACTTCAAGTTATCTCCTAGGAGATACCTTTCAAACATACACAAGAGTGGATTTCCCCTTTAAGGTATCTTCTAGGAGATACCTTTCGAATAGGAACAATAGTGGATTTATTCTTAAAAGACAAGTGGAATTTTTCTTTACATGGAAGGCACTAGTGGATGATATTTCGAAGGACCTTGTAATAAATTCAAGGCATCTCCTAGGAGATACCTTTCAAACATGCATAAAATTGGATTTCTCCTTCAAGGTATCTCCTAGGAGATACTTTTCAAATAAGCATAAGAGTGGATTTATCCTTCAAGGAACAAGTGGAATTTTAATTTACATGGAAGGCATTATTAGATGATATTTTGAAGGCCCTTATAATACCTTCAAGGTATCTCCTAGGAGATACCTTTCAAAAATTCACAAGAGTATGTTTCCCCTTCAAGGTATCTCTTAGGTGATACCTTTCAAATAGACACAAGAGTGGATTTCTACTTAAAGGAACAAGTGGAATTTTAATTTACATGGAAGGCACTACTAAGTGATATTTTGAAGGCCCTTATAATAACTTCAAGATATCTCCTAGGGGATACCTTTCAAACATGCACAAGAATGGATTTTCCCTTCAAGATATCTCTTAGGATATACCTTTCAAATATGTACAAGAGTAGATTTCTCCTTCAAGGAACAAGTGAAATTTTCCTTTACATGGAAGGCACTATTGAGTGATATTTTGAAGGCCCTTATAATAAATTCAAGTTATCTCTTAGGAGATACATTTCAAACATGCACAAGATTAGATTTCCTATTCAAGGTATCTCTTAGGAGATACCTTTCAAATAGGCATAATTGTGGATTTCTCCTTCAAGGTATCTCCTAGGAAATACCTTCAAGTTACCCATGAAGGTATTACTTTTGCACTTTTTTCTTTATAAGGAACCCAATTCCAACTTAGTCTCAATTGAAATGTGGTAGTGTCTCATGCACTAATCACTCAACCACAAATTTACAAGCTTTGTCATGCATCTTTTAGCCTTTGAAAATTCTCACAACCTAGTAACCTAATGAAAGTCTACCACTTGGCACCCAATCATGGCCTTCTAAGGATCTTATTATTTTATAAGGTCTAGCAACCTCATGAACCTATTTCATCATGTGAATTGACACCCACTTATGGTATTTCAATTCCAAGGAATAATTATAAGGCTCATAACCTAGATACCTAATGGGAATGTATCACTTGTCATTCAATTGCTACTTTTCAATGCATAAATGACTTATAACCCAACCAAATCATGGAATGTGGTGCCTAGTTGTAACCTTCTAAAGCCTTAATTTCTTTATATATTTCTAAAACAAAATGATCTAATCAAATCATGCTACTTGGCACTTAGTCATAACCTTCATGCCCTTATATGTAGGATACAACACTCAATATCTCAATACTATGATCAAACAACAAAATAACACCTGGGAAATAGTCACTTAAATCTTCAATAGTTGAATACTATGTGGAAACCACAACATTTGGAATAAATAGGTTGAGGACATGTGGACCTCTATCTCACAAGTTCTCCACCTATGATGGGAAGACATGTGGTAAAACTAAGAGCAGTGATTAGATAGTTCCCAAAAGTGGATTTTTGAAGTTGTTAGAACAAAAATGAAGAGCCACCCTAGCTTTAAGTTAGAGTAAGTAAAACATACTTACCATTTATGGCCCATGTCTCATAGTTCAAAATTCCATAAAATCTAGAGTTTAAAATTTGTAATCTTAAGGATTTGCATTCACTTTCAATTGCTATCTATTGAATAAATCTAAAGTGGTATGTGCAATAAATGAACTTATCAATCAAAATTCAAAGTCCATGGACAAAGTAAGAATGTCTAGAACTTCCAAGTCATAATAGTTCCCATTTCTCTATTCATATGGGACAAACATAGTTTTTTGAGACACTATTTTCAATACCATTGCATTAGCCATGGATGACAAACATTATAATGACTTATTATACCATATGGAGAGGATTCCTCCCCAAATGTCTACCTTGTAAGGTCTAACTCTAGCTCATACATTGCCTCCATCAATTGATCCCCGAAGTGGTTATTTAGATAATACATGGATTAAGTAGATGTAATTAGCTACAAATATATATAAAAAGCACCATATGTATAAGGTTATTTATTTTTATATAAGGTGCTAAATATATAAGGTGATTTACACACACACACACACACACACACACACACACACACACACACACACACACACACACACACACACACACACACACACACACACACACACACACACACACACACACACACACACACACACACACACACATGCACACACACACACACACACACACACACACACACACACACACACACGCACACACACGCACACACACGCACACGCACGCGCACGCACGCACGCACACACACACACACACAAAGTTTGAATTTGACTAGAATTTTACTTTGATGTCTGAAAGTTTATCTCTGAAGACTAATTACTTAGCTCTGAAGACTAATAGCTATGATTCTAAGATGAAAAATCATGAATGGGAAGAATCCACCTTCATAATTGGGAATCAATACAATTCCATTATACCACTAATGTTGTTATCTATGATTTGATATGGTGGTGTTTTCAAAATATATCCTCTAATAGATTTAATGTGATGATATGTTCAAAAGATCTCCTATAATAGATTTGATGTGATAATGTCTCCAAATTATCTTTTTAAACAAGATTGATGTGATTATGTTTTAAATCTAGGTTCTTTGAAAAATATTTGGTATGACACATAATTCATTGTGATTATTTCTCCCAGTGCTATCTATAATGACCTTTATGACACATTGTTATTACTTGAATGGATAAAAAACCTTCCTATTATAGCTCACATGCTCTTAAGAGATAATTATAATTATCATTTTCATTCTTGTCATAATCAAAATCATATAACATGCTTTCCTATTCATTATTGCACTGTCAATTTCATAAATTATTATATCATATATGTAACCTCTTGCATCCCATATTTTTTGTGAAAATTAAATCTTGCTCTAAAGGTAGGTGGGAGAAAGAAAAAGAGTGAATCAAAATCCTCTGATGTATTGCTGCAAGATGAAGCAGCCATAGATGTCTTTAAAACAATAGGTTAGTTGAGTTTCTTAAAAAAAAAAATTAGGAATTACATGAATAAATTAAACAATAATTCTATGAGAATTTTGATGAAGGTCATGCTATTATCAAAGGGAATAACATTCCATTAAATCCCTTTGTAGTCAGTGCTCTATCTAGGATTCCTAAGGATGGGAGTGGTTTCCATTAAAAATATTAGTTTTTCTAACCTAATTTATATATTTGTTGAAGGAAATGATCCACACCCCCAACTAGAAAAATCCCCCCAAGGAATGACCAAGGGAATTCTAAGAAAAAGTCTTTCCCCATGTTAAAAAAAAATTATTTTATTCGATAACGAAATATATCACTTGTGATGGCTAGTTTATAGTAGTGGGTGGAAATGCTATGAGACTCCTTCAATTGAGGAAAGGATCTATTCAATAAGACTATAATATCAATTTTCCCTCTTTCATTTATAATTCTCCAATTAATGTTTCTCAGAAGATAAGATGAGGTACTGGGTCTGCCCATCATCGTGGGCTAGTTAAACTCATTTGTCACCATTATTTTCTTAGTAAACAAAGGGGTGAAAGGCTTGGTCCTCTTTTTTTTGAAACATTTGTCCAGTTCCTACCAAAAAACACCACACCCTTACTCTCCTCCTTCCACTACAATCTAGATTGAAGAACCCATAATTCAAATTATAGAATGACCATCTCCACCACCTTTGGTTTTGAAGATACTATGTTGGAGATCAAAGTGATAAATGGGAATTTCTTTAAACCACCCATCATCCTCCTCTAACTAAAATCTAATTCATTCATTGACTTATCTTTTAGGAAGAAGAAGTAGAAGAAGATGATGTGATGGATGTAGAATAAGTTGTATTTGTAGAGGGAACCCTAGTAGAAGAAATTGTATCTCAAGAAGCAGAGCATCATATGCCCTTTATTATTAATAAGGGTAAGGCACCCTTGATTGAAGAAGATCCATCTTCTCCACACTATATCAATAAATAAAAATAATTATGGCATTCCATGGATTTATCATGCCATGAGGAAATAATCAAACTACAACAAATAGAGTATGATGTTCTCCATTCAACTTTGAAAGGTAAGGACTTGATGATTTATAATTTGAAACAAAAATAGGAGGAATATGTTACTAGAGTTAGTGAATAAGAAATAATTATTCAATGAATACAATTTGAATAGACTACGGTCCACAATGTAATGTTTCATAGACTCAAGAATTGAGTAATTTGTATAATTATCTTACTATCAAGAACACTCAAATTACTTATTTTTAAAATGCTAATGTTGATAAGTGTAATCAAATTAATAATCTAAGAGAAAATATTTTTAATAGAAATACAATGCTTGTCCAACATACTAATAGAATAATAGAGCTCACCACTTGAAATTTTTAGTTACAAGCCTCTAGTCATGCCATGTAAAGAGAAATATGAGAAATTAGAATTTAGAAAGAGGGTCAAACAAGAGTTGTTCCCTCTTTCCCTATTCCATTACATGAAATAATCTATGTCTGACATAACACCCAGAAGAAAATTTAAAAATTGAAGGATGAAAATTCCAAACTTAAGGAGGAATCTCAAAAGCAATTGGTAGAATCCTAACTACATTTTTAGAAAGCACAAGTTGCTATCCAACACATTTGTGTTATTTTACAGAAACTATTAGCAGGTAGGTAGCCTACATCAATTTATATCAATCTAGTTTTCTAATAAATGTATTTGTTAGAGAGACATAATTATGTGCCTTTCTATTAAATCTAAAGAAATAAATGGCATGGAAATACAATAATAATAGATTTTTTGAATTACAAAGAACCACTAGGTTATGAATGAGACCATAATTTCTAGAAGTAAAGAACCTTATTTTTATTTTCAACTAATGTATCATATGTATATGAATAACAAGTATCATGAACTATTGAGATCTAATATTTCATATTTTAGATCTTTTCTAAACCACCATTTTACCAATGTTATCAATACAAGTATTTATAGGTGGAAGACATTACCTATTGATCTGAAGTGCAGGGAAGTCCTTAGCCATACCAATACTAAATAGAGTCTAAGAAGAGCCAAAGTAGTTTGTTAGATAATCACTCATCTCTTAGAATAAATATATATAGATGTCTAGATTGGGATGATGTTTAGGCCTCCTATCATTCTGTGTCCTCTATCTCCATGGTGGTATTGGATTTATCAAGTAGAAGTTAAATTTAAAGCATGGGTGCATATTATTGTTAGAGATCTTATATTTTTATCAAGGGGTCACCATGATTAGGGCCATCATTTTGAATTTTATGATCTGATTCAGATGTTTGACTTAGGAAATTTGGATTAAAGATCAGTCATCCCCCTTATTCACAAGATTACTTTCAAAAGGTAAAGTGTGGAGGAGAAATGATGATCATTTCCTATATCTCATCATAGTTATATGAACTATCCATAAAGTGTTGCCTTTGGTTATATATTGTATTACATTTAATAGTTAAATTTTGATTTATGTAGGATACGAATTCAATTTATTCTTGTTTGTATGTAATTTATTACTAATTATTTACCTTATTATTATGTCTAACTTAGATGAATAACATAATTTTTAGTACAATAACACATCCCAAAGATGGGGTAATTTTGAGTATAGAAACACATCCTAATGATGAGGTAATTATGAGAAGGTAACACACAATTTTGACAACTCTTTTGTCTGTAAGTTTAAGGATGCATAAAGTGAGCTCCAAATATTAAATTCTCCAAAGACACTCTAAATGCAATCCAAAATTGATTTGAAGATGCTCTATGTGTACTCCAAAGACATACACAAGATGCTCTGAATAAGTCTAGAAATGAAGACCTATACAAGGTACTCCAAAGACCTGTATAGGATGTTTTAAAGATACTTGGATGTGCTTTAAGGACTAACTAGATCCTACTACTCAGAATAGTAATTTTATGGATATCTATAAATATAATTTTTATATTTATGTCTTATTTTAGACATTTCCATTCATGGTAAGGGCTTAAAATAGTCTAAATATATTTGTATCTTTATTTTATAAAATGGATAAGTATCCTCAATTTAGATTAGTTATTTCATGTCTATGATTAGTTGAGTTAGTTTCAATGCCTTCCTAAAAGCATGGTATCTAACTCCTAAACTATCTATATTTTTAATAAATATATTTAGGTGTTAAGATCACCAATATTTTGTATCTCATGAATAGATGCTGAGATGAGTTTAAATACACAACTTATTCTCATTCTAGGGAGTTGTTAAGTTCCTAGTTCAAATTTATAGATGTTTAAGTTCTAGATGTTTAAGTTCTAGATGTTTAAGTTTTGGATGTTTAAGTTTTGGATGTTGATAGTGTGAATGATTAAAAAAATTATATTTAATTTCCTTCACACTAGAGTTAGAGTTCTATTTACTATTTTTAGAATTTAGAAATCACATCAAAAGTAAAACCCTCCAAATAGTGAATTTTACAAATCTAATATGAAATGGTCTCATTGTAAATAGTCATCAGACACTGCCCTGGTTTAAAATAACACCAATCTATTTATTGGTTAAATGAGAGTTATAATGACATACTATCACTAGGTGTACCAATTAGACTCTTAGAAAACTACTCTAAACTACTAATTTCTAAAGAAAAGGGTCAAAAAGAGGATAAAGGGATGAATAAAAAAAAAAGGGTGATACACCAATCTTTTACACCCCTCATTACTCTAAGAGACACACACACATATGATAGGTAATAACTCATACACTCACACAAACTCCATAACTAGCTCATTGCATAAATGTTTCTTAATAAGGCTCAAAGAAATAAGACAAAGGAGGAAGGGATGATCATATCCATAGCCATCTTCACCTCATGATTGATATATCACATCCCAAGACCTAAAATCATATAACGATCTTGCATAGAGGTAAGGGTGAGAGGACAAACACTAAGAAAGAGAGATCCTTCATAAATTATTCATGTACAAACTCAACTAAACACAAGATGAAAACATATAAAAAGGTAAATGAACTCTTATATTACTATCAATAGGTGTTTTCATTACAAAATTTTTAGGGTTATTCCATACCATAAGATAAATTATTCTCTTTCAATGATAAAAATGAGAGATATATATAAGAAAATGGAAGATAAAAGAGGGGGAAATGGATGATGACTTGAGTGATGTCATCCTACATGGAAAAATTATTCATTCTTATAGAAGGATTATTAAATTATTTGACTTGCATCCTCTTTCCACTTAACCTATTCCACTTTCCAAATTCATCACATCTCCCACTTGGTATTAGAGAAGCCTCTAGACACATTGTAAAGGCTTGCCAAATCAACATAGCATTATAGCTACAATATTAACCAATTTTGATCACACATTTTAATAACTTGAAATTAACATAATCACAAAGATGGATAATACATATAAATAATTCTAAAACAATAAATGGTATGAAAAATGGAGTTGTGGATCAAAATATATGGCTAAAAAACCAATAGGTAGTCATACACAGTCGCATCAACACCTTTAAAACATGGAAAATGGAAAATTATAGAGCAATATTTGAGAAAAACCCATCTATATTTTATATTTCCATACATATCTTAAAAATATGTTCAAAATGGTTTTTTTAGTCTTTTAATAATATCAAAATAACCCCTATTACCTTCCCTTTGAGTGTTTTTGGTGAAAAGTTGGCTGAGTGAGAAACACTTGTCACTTCACACCATCATAAATTTTTAATGGAATCACACACAGCTACGAAACAAAATGTATTACCTTCTAATGCCATCAAGGTACAATCATATAAAAATTCATATAGTATATAATCCATTTTATCCTACACAAATGGGATTCAAAAGTGCTCACTAGATAGATTTAGCAATTGGGAGATGTAGAAAATGACTAAGTAAAAAATAGTGCAAAAGTTGATTTTTATAGTTGTGAATTCCACATATTATATCTAATATGTGCACACTATCTTCCCTATTTCACTCAAAATAAATTTATCTTTCACCATGAGAATTTTTAACAAGATTTTACCTCATTTACCATTGAGTAAATGATCTTGAAACCTGCGCATTAACTAGATCTAAAAATTGGAAACACAATTTTTGATCAAGTAAAAATCCACTTGAAAGTCAATTTTCATAGTTATGTGTTTTGTATGTGAGATTGAATTTATGAGACTCATTTGAAACTCATATTATTATCAAATTTGGCTACCATCATGTGAAATTTGAATATGATTAGACTTGATTTGATCTTGCACAATGGTGTTTGAAAAGTGTTGTGCAGACTAATTTGGCACCTAGAAACACACAAAAATCTACACACTAAGTAGTTTTCATGACTGTGATATTTTCAATCCAATGTTATCAATGCAAGTATTTCTAGGTAGGAGACATTACCTATTAATTTTAAGCATCAATAAGTCCTCAACCCCACCAATATTCGATGGAGTCTAAGAAGAGTCAAAGTAATTTGCCAGATAATCACTTGACTCTTAGAGGAAAAAGGTACAAACGTTTGGATTGGGATGATTTTTAGGCCTCCTATCATTTTGTGTCCTCTATATTCATGTCAGTGTTGGATTTCTCAAGTATAAGTTTAATTTAAAGCTTGGTTGCATATAATTGTTAGATATCTTGGATTCTTGTCATGGAGCCACCATGATTGAGGCCATCATTTTGAAATTTATGATCTGAGTTAGAGGTTTGACTCAGAAAATTTAGATTAAGGATCAATCATCCCACTTATTTACAAGATGACTTGAAAAATTTAAAGTGTGGGGGAGAAATGATGATAATTTCATATAGTTCATCATAGTTATATAAATTGTCCATAAAGTGTTGCCTTCGGTTATATATCATATTGAATTTAATAGTTAAAGTCTGATCTAAGTAAGATATAAATTTAATTTGTTATTTGTTTATATTTAGTTTATTGTTGATTGTTTACCTTGTTATTATGTCTAACTTAGATGAATATCATATTTTTGAGTACAACAACACATCCCAAGGTTGGGGTAATTTTGAGTACATCAACACATCCTAATGATAGGATAATTTTGAGAAGGTAAGACATAGTTTTGACAAATATTTTGACTATAATTTTGAAGATTCAAAAAGTGAGCTCTGAAGATTGAATGCTTTAAAGACACTCTAAAGATGCTCCATAATTTCTTTAAATATTCTCTAGGTGTGCTTTGAAGACATACACAAGATTCTTTGAAGAAGTTTAGGAATGCTTTGAAGACTTGTACATGATGCTCCGAAGATACCTAGATGTGCTCTAAAGAATACATAAATTATGTGTAATAAATGCTACTAAGATAAATTAAGATCATTTTACTACAAATTTTTTGTTTTAAATAAAAAAAATTATTGGATGCAAATAATACCTGACAACAAAAAAAAAGGAGTAGCCATACAAATCTTCAACCCCCTGCTGCTTCCCACCCCTTAAAAACTTCCCCATGAATAATAGTTGATCTTATTTTTAAGATGCACATATTTTATAAGAAATATTTAGATATATAATGATGCATGGGACTCCTCTACCCAATAATATCTAATCATGATAAAAAACTTCACCATCCCAAATAATAATGCTAGATGTATTCAATCATTCATTCATTAACGTTTATGATTTGGTATGCGAGAAAAGTTTTCCACCCCAAAAAATGACTTTTTAACTCATTTTAAGATAAAAAATATTCAACTCAAATAATAATAACCTATAATAGGCTAAAAATGTCTTTTTAACTCAGACTAAAATGGAAACAATTCACAATATCCTAAACAGAGCCAACAGATGAACAATGAGAGAAGATAGAGATACGGTGGAACCATCGAAACCCTCTCACATTATGGAACTTGTTTACCATTATTATTTTATTATAGTTAATAAAAATTATCTACTTTCCCCCCACATTAACCATTTGGTTCCCTATTTAATACAAGTAGGCCCTAATACCAAGCCACATATTGATTCCAATACATATTCTTTTGAGCACCTAAACAACCCAGAACCAACCATCGAATGCTTTTATAGTACGTAATCTATAAGCCAACTTCTATGACACAAACTAAGGTATAATACAAAAACAAGATTAAAATTAACCTCTAAGCTTAACTTACTATTGACCATTTTTTGCCCAACAGGGCAAAAATCGGTCCCCTTCTGTCCCTACTGTTCTAGGCCATTTCATTTTTCAATTTTGCATGAAGCTATTCATTTCTACAGACTCTGCAAGATTTCTATGAACTCTATAGGTCTAAATCTATGGACTCTGTAGGTCTAAATCTATAGACTTTGTAGGTCTAAATATACAGACTTTGTAGGTCTAAATCTATGGACTCTACAGGTTTTGGGTTTCTATAGACTCTGTAGGTTAGTCCTTTGGTGCATGAAGGATTAGTTCAGAGAGTTTCAAGTTTCACAAGGCTTCTTCAGGCTCTGGTTTGAAGAAAATCACAAGAAAATTTAGCATCTTTGAACCATTGAACTAGTTTAATGCCTTAATTCAACACTCAATTCAATCGATTCAAGTTCAACACAAGGTTCATCGGCAAAGTTCATCGGTTGGTTCAATGCACTAGTTCAAGGCTTCGATTCAATGCTTTAGAAAAGTTCAACACTAAGTTCAAAGGCTTAGGTTCAATGCTTTGGTTTAATTCAACGGTTCAATGGCCTTTGGTTCAATGCAAGAGTTCATCACTCAATTTAATGCCTTGGTTTAACGGGCTCAGCATGCAACGCTAAACCATTGAACTAGTTCAACTAATTGGTTTAATGGCTTGGTTCAATCGCATTGGTTCAATGCCTTAGTTCAATGCTCAATTCAAGCAGCTTCTAGTTTCAATCGAATGGTTCAATGCCAAAGTTCAACGGGCTCAATGTGCTTTGTTGAACCGTTCAACTAGTTTAATGAATTGGTTCAATCATTTGGTTCATCGACAAGTTCAAAGGCTTGGTTCACTTGGCATCAGTGCGTAATGGTTGAACTATTAAATTGATTGAACCATTGAACCAATTTTGGTTCAACGGGTTGGTTCAATAGTTTGGTTTAAGGGTGTGCCCTACAATCAGAGGGTAGCCAAAAGTCCAGAAGCCCTTGCAAAGGGCAGTTCAAAGTCTAAAATCCCTTATAGAGGGCAAGCCTAATTTAAAAAGGCCACCAGTTCAAAGTGAAGGAGCTCGAAGAAAAGGACAAAGAGTGGCCAATTCTTGCAGACTTTTTGTTCGTGGGAAAAGGCCCAAAATAGAAAACCCATGGGGAAAAGCTTGAAACAAAAGACCTGATGACTTTTGCCAAGGACGGTGATGACCCAAAAGCCATCAAGTTTAAGCAAACAAACTAGCCATTAGGTGACGGCTGTGTGAACGTCAATTTTAGCATAGTGAAGTAGCCATTTGTTTTGAACTGCCTAAGCACCAAATCATGAAAAGAGCCCAAAGAATGTAGCGACCTACCAGAAGATCACCCCTGAGGGCTAAAAAAGCAAGAAGACAAAGAGCAGAAATGACAAAGCATTTGAGTGGTAAAGGGAAGGTGAGTCATTGTTAGACGAGTGTCGCAACCTATTTTTTACAATTGACATTGATGAGGGGACAAATAGCAATTTGTTTACAAAAAAGAGGCATGACCATGCTCTTACATTAATTTTTGAATGCCAAATTCAATTTGGGTGATTGTGTAGTATGGTTCCAATAGGCCTCTTTTGAAGAATGACATCATTAACAGTGGCTTTCCTCTTCTTGATGTGTTTAGTGCACATGGGCCACTTGCAGAAATGAGTGCCAAAATATTTCCCAAGAAGCACCAAGTTTCTCTTCCTCTTCTTATATATTGTAAACTTCTCTTTGGAGAATGGATTGCTCTCAAATTTAAGGCAAAACTCTACCCAAAAATCTCTTAAGCTTGTAAGGTAGAGCTCTGCCAAAAATTTACCTTGAATTGAAACACAACATTTTTACCTTCATTTTGAGTTTTTGCATCATTAGTATGTGTATATGCCTTGATTCTGTGTTAAGTCATTTTCTTAATGCTTTTGCAGAATGATTTCAACATGTTTGGTGCATTTTTGAGTTTTCCTTTTATGGGTCTGTCAGAAGTGTCCCTAGAGGAGTATAGGTGAAGTGGATAGGCTATTGTAGTGTGTCTCAGAATGCCTCTAGTAGTTATTTCTTCCCTGTATCTCCATGGACCCCTAACCCACTTATGCAGAAGGTTTTTTCATGACAGATGAAGTGTCTGGGAGCTAGTTCTCAGTGAAAAGTGTATGTTTGGGCTTGAGTGGGTCACATTTTTTTGGTGTATCACCTTTTCTTTTTTAGGCTTAGGCTTTGTTTTTATCATCTCTCTCTCCCTTTTCATCCCCCCTTTTTACATTTTATTTGTTAGCAGTTGAAAAACTAAGGCCTAAATGATACATTAGAGGGAGCTAGCCCTCATCTAGAGATTCTCCCCTCCAACTTCACCAGTCCCACAAGTGAGAGGGGAGTTTCCATTGTTGTGTGAAGAAGGTAGGAGCTCGGCCTCTTGCCAAGGGTGTAATATTCTACATCAACAATTTTTGGCATGCCTGGTGGGACTAACTAGGACAAGTTGTGTCCAAAGAGTTAAAGAATTTTTGGTGTCTTCTTCAACTGACCAGCCTTTGGAGACTTTTACATCAACACCAATGGTGACTCTGAGTTGAATCAGTTGGTTAAGTAGCCTGGTGCCATCAAAAATCACTTTTGTATGTATAATCCCTCTACATAAAATCATGGGCCTTGTATTCCTTCATATTACCATGATCAAGCTCAAAACATTCATACAATCCCCTCAAGTAGCCCTCCTAGTTGCCCTTCAACCAAAAGGGAAAATTCTAATTTTGAGATCTTTCACCATGATCGCAACCTCCTGACCTAGGGGAAATAGTGGAATCATGGGGTAGGAAAGAGGAGAAGAAAGGTTTTTCTCAAAAACTTAGAAAAGATAAAGCTAATCCTACCCATGATTCCTATGATCTCTAAGAAAGGCTCTTCCAAGAAGATCTAGCTAGGAGAATTACAGAGTTGGAATTCGGAGAGAGATTCCTTAGCCAGTGTGTGATGGATGGTTCAGACCCAATGGCACATTCCATGTCTGAACACACCCCATCTACATACTTCTAAGAGAGCTATAAGGCCACACCTGATATAGATGAAGTGTTGACCAAGTGGAAAGAGGAGAATCATTTGATTTTAGCTCAAAGACTACCTCTTCTTCCACATGTTTTCTCCACTCCATCCTTTCTCAAGGAGGAGCCTATTTTACAAGAGGTAGGTGAGGAGTAGAAGATCCAATCTGTAGTTCTTCAAGAGGCTGTCATGAGTGACAACGATGACAGAATCATCATGGAGGCTCCTTGTGAAGACCTCATTAGTAATGGAGAAGACTCAGGGCATGCATATATGTAGATGTTCTAGTAATATGAGGAGGAACAAAAGCATGGTGAGCTCTCTTCCCCCTTGTTCAATGAACGTCCTTGCTATTTTGATGATGAGGATGACTATGCTAAGGAGCTTGAGTTGGAGGAGGATCAAGAGAATACCTTTGAACATCTAGAGGTCCTAATCTTTGAGGAGGAAAAGGAGAGGTCTATCTTCCTAGAGGGACGCCTTGAAGAAGAAAGTTTTGAATAGAGAGGTGATGTTTTATGGGATGAAAAATCATTTTGTGAGTCCATTTCAGACATCACCATAGTCACCCTTCTTCAAGAAGGCCAAGAGGGAGTAGAGGACGAGTCTAACAAGATCTTCACTAAAGCAGAAGGAAATAGGTCAGACCATGAAGCACTACAAGGGAGCTATACATATCAAAGGGCTTATAGTGATGAGCTAGTAGCCACAAATTTATTAGTGAAGAGCACCAATATGAAGGACCAGTATTCTACAAGCTTCTAAGGACAAGCAGAGTACATATATGTCAAAAGCATGTTCAAATCTAATCCACTTAGATGCGAGCCAATCTAGGTGACAGGCAAGAGGAGCAGGTCACCAATTCTATTTTTCATTTAGCTACTTGCCTGGCACCATAAGTCTTCTTACTAGGAAGGGGACTTAAGAAGTTTTCCTTTTGATATAGGAGGAAAGCAAAATTTCTTAGTTAGATGTATATATTAGTTTGTTTTTAGTTTCTTTTCCTGCTTTCCCTAAGTGTAGTTTGCACATGTAGTGTTTTTAGCCTTGTGTGTTTCCCTTTGTGTCTAGGGTAAAAAGCTTCATGTTTGATTCTTGGATCTTTTGGGGTTGTTAACTTTCTTCAAATTTGCATCTGACTCTGTGCCCAATGGACTAGACTACAAGGCAACTGGTCTTTAAGCATAGCAGGCATGCTTCCCTTGGGAGTCACCAATTTGTGGACCATTTTTTGCCCAACAGGGCAAAAATTGATCCACTTCTATCCCTACTATTATAGGCCATTTCATTTTTCAATTTTGCATGAATCTATCCATTTTTATAAACTCTGTAGGATTTCTATGAACTCTGTAGCTCTAAATCTACAGACTCTATAGGTTTTGGATTTCTATGGACTCTACAGGTTAGTCCTTTGGCACATGAAGGACCAGTTCAGAGAGTTTTAGGTTTCACAAGGCTTCTTTAGGCTCTGGTTTGAAGAAAATCACAAGAAAAGTCAGCATCTTTAAACCATTAAACTGGTTCAATGCCTTAGTTTAACGCTCAATTCAATCAATTCAAGTTCAACACAAGGTTCATCGGCAAAGTTCATCGGCTAGTTCAATGCACTGGTTCAAGGCTTTAGTTCAACACTTCGGCAAAGTTCAAAACTAAGCTCAAAGGCTTAGGTTCAATGCTTTGGTTTGGTTCAACAGTTTAATAGCCTTTGGTTCAATGCAAGAGTTCATTGCTCAATTCAATGCCTTGGTTTAATAGGCTCGATGCATAGCATTGAACCATTGAACCGGTTCAACAAATTAGTTTAATGGCTTGGTTCAACTATATTGGTTCAATGCCTTAGTTTAATGCTCATTTCAAGTGGCTTCCAATTTCAATTAGACGGTTCAATGCCAAAGTTCAATGGGCTCAATGCACTTCATTGAACTATTGAACTGGTTTAACGAATTGGTTCAATCATTTGGTTCATCGACAAGTTCAAAGGCTTGGTTCACTTGGCATCGCCACACAATGGTTGAACTATTGAACCAATTGAAATGTTGAACTAATTTTGGTTCAATGGGTTGGTTCAATAGCTTGGTTCAAGGGTGTACCCTACAGCTGGAGGGCAGCCAAAAGCCTAGAAGCCCTTGTGGAGGGTAGTTTAAATTCTAAAAGCCCTCATAAAGGGCAAGCCTAGTTCAAAGAGGCCACCAGTTCAAAGTGAAGGAGCCTGAAGAAAAGGACAAAGAGCAGCCAATTCTTATGGACTTTTTGTCCATGGGAAAAGGCCCAAAATAGAAAACCCACAGGGAAAAAGCCCAAAACAAAAGACCCGATGACTTTTGCTGAGGATAGTGATGACCTAAAAGCTATCAAGTTTAAGCAGATGAACTAGTTATTGGGTGATGGCTGTGTGATCGTCAATTTTAACATAGTGAAGTAGCCATTTGTTTTGAACTACCTAAGTGCCAAATCATGAAAAGAGCCTAAGGAATGTAGTGACCCACCAGAAGATCACCCCTAAGGGCTGAAAGAGCATGAAGAAGATAAAGAGCAGAAATGACAAAGCATTCAAGTGGTGAAGTGAAGGTGAGTCATTGCCAGATGAGTGGTGTAGCCTATTTTTTGTAGTTGGCATTGATGAGGGGACAAACAATAGTCTATTTATAGAAAAGAGGCACGGCCATACTCTTACATTAATGTTTGATTACCAAAGTCAATTTGGGTGATTGTGTAGTATGGTTCTAACATGCCTCTTCTAAAGAATGACATTAGTAATAGTGGCTTTCCTCTTCCTGATGTGTTCAGTGCACATGGGCCAATTACAAAAATGAGCACCAAAATCTTTCCCAAGAAGCACCAAGTTTCTCTTCCTCTTCTTATATATTTTAAACTTCTCTTTAGAGAATGGATCCACTCTCAACTTTAAGTCAAAACTCTGCCTAAAAATCTCTTGGGCTTGTAAGGCAAATCTCTACCAAAAATTTACCTTGAATTGAAACACAACATTTTTACCTCCATTCTAAGTTTTTGCATCTGTAGTATGTGTCTATGCCTTGATTCTATGTTAAGTCATTTTCTTAATGATTCTGCAAAATTATTTTAGCACGTCTGGTGCATTTTTGAGTTTTCCTTTTACGGGTCTGTCAGAAGTGTCCCTAGAGGAATATAGGTGAAGTGGATAGGCTAATATAGTGTGTCTCAGAATGCCTCTAGTAGTTATTTCCTCCCTGTATCTCCATGGACCCCTAACCCACTTATGCAGAAGGTTTTCTCATGATAGATGAAGTGTATGGGAGCTAGTTCTCGGTGAAAAGTGTATGTTCAGGCCTGAGTGCGTCACATTTTTTTGGTGTATCACCTTTTCTTTTTTAGGCTTAGGCTTTGTTTTCAACATCTCTCTCTCCCTTTTCATCCCCCCCTTTTTACATTTTATTTTTTAGTAGTAAGAGAAACTAGGGCCTAAATGATACATTAGAGGTAGCTAGCCCTCATCTAGAGACTCTCCCCTCCAGCTTCGCCAGTCCCACAAGTGAGAGGGGAGTTTCCATTATTTTGTGAAGAAGGCAGGAGCTCAGCCTCCTGCCAAGGGTGCAATCTTCTACGTCAACACTTACTTCATAGTGTGTCTCTTGATTTCCTTGATGATTTTCTTGTCTTCTTCTTATTTGAATGGTGAGTTTTTTCTTGTTTTATCTCCCCCTTTATTATATGGTTTTCACTCACCAGCAATGAAGAGACCTAGTAGAGCAAAACCCATCACTTAAATCAACCTCTTCTACCTCCTTATCCATGGATTACATCTTTGAGGTTGAAGATTCACTTCATCCATTGGGAAGCCCCACTTTTCCTTGGGTATTTCATTAAAGAGACATGGATTTTACCACTTTTTAAGATAATAATCTAGTTACCCTTCAGAACTTCCTTAACACCTCCCCTCACCATATCCCAGTTTCAAATCAACCTTAGGATCCTCCTTACAACATACCATCCCACCTTATGAAGGGTATCCATATTGTCATGATCACCACCCAACCTTCAACTACTTAGGAATCTTCATTTACTAACCCCTTTGATTTCATAGCTAAAAACCAACCTACCCAACCAACCCCTATACTTATTCCTTCCATCCCTACTAATGACTCATCTATCGTAGGAGCCACCTCAATATTAACCCATCATGCTCCATTTATTATTGGATCATCTACCACCAACACTACCAACCTCTCCTCTATCAAACTTAACTCATTGGTAAATGCTCCTTTACCAAGATTAGGGGTATCTATCCCTTATACTTCACCACCTACTATCACAAAGGTCACTACTTCACCTCTTATCACCAACCCAACTACCAGACATGCCCAATCCACAAGCACTCCTCTATAGTTACCCATTGCACCCAGTCTAAGATACATCCATAAACCACAAGGGTATGTACCCACTACCCAATCACCATTGTCCACCTACCCTACCTAACCTCTAACATTCACATTCCAATATTTGGCAGCCTCTCAACCACCAAACAATTACCATTATGTTGCCTAACATCAACTACAATATCAGCCTTAAAATCCTTTTGGTGCACCACCTCAAACTAGCCTAATGAAAATGATGATGGACAAGATGACCAACCTTGAGTCATCCATTTTAGGGGCTCATAACATCCTATCCTATGATCAAATTTTTAATGAACCTATTCATCCTTATATCCCCATTCGACCTTACTCTCCTTAATGGGAGCTTCCAAAATTTACCAAATTTCATAGCAAGGAAGACCCCCAAAAACACCTTAGGAATTTTAGGCATGCATATTACATGATTGTTTATGATTATGCCCTTCTCCTTCGAACCTTTCCCATGTCCCTATCCATCCTAACACTAAAATATTATAGTACCCTCACCAAGCATTCCATCTTTTATTTCACCCAATAAGCACAAGTCTTATTAGATAAATTTTCCATTAATATTTACAATGTCTCTGTCACTGACCTCTATTCTATAAGGAAATTTGATGATGAGTTCATTGCCTATTTCATGACCTATTGGAGAAGCTTGATTAATCACCTTTCATTTTCATTGCCTCAACCTAAACTTATAGAAATTTTTGTTGGAGCCTATGCTAAACATATATCTTCTACACTGCATTTCCAAAGCTTTAAAACTTTTGATGAAGATTTTATGATAGCATGTAAGCTAGAAAACTAGGCCATAGATGAGGGTAAATTAAAGTTATGAAACAAGAACTCTACCTTCAAGACCAATTAAACCTCTTCCTATAAACTAGGTAACCAAGCCAATACCAAAACTAAGACCAAGGGAACCATGAATGTCATCATCCTTAAAACCACCCCTCTACCCAATGTCAACCAACAAAGTTATCCCATTATCTCCAACCAAAACACAAGGAACCCAAACTGAAGAAACCAAAAACAATTCACTCTACTTGGAGAATCTTATACCTCAGTTTTGGAGAAGCTAATGAAAGCTAACCCTATACAAATTCCACCCATTAAAACTCCCCAATAGTTTGATTCTTCTCATCTAGCACCTTCTTGGTAAAATGAGAATGAACTTTATGGTTTTCATTGGGTAACTAAACATGACATTAGTCGATGTAATAGTTTTAAGAATGTTGTTTAGAGTCTTATCAACAAGGGGGAACTTGTGTTGGATAATCCTAATGCCTCTCAAAATCAAGCTCTTGACATCTTCCAGAAACCTTTTCCACACCATGCCCCTATCAAATAAAGGGCACATAAGTTGAATATTCTCATGATGCCCACATGGTCAATATGGTCCTTGATATTCTTATCATCCAACCTACCTTCTTTACCCCCACTTCATCTACCAAGGTGGTAGAATCACTTTTTATTCCTTCAAAGGCCCAAATTGAGGAGGTTCCTTTTTCCTTGTCTTCACTCATAGAGCATTTTTAATCATAAATAACCCCTTTGGATAGCCAACCTAAACAAATAAACATTATTATCCCACCATATCCCACCATCTCCCCTAACTATAGATCAAGTCATAACTATGGACATCATGCTTAGGAAATCAACTCTCTCACAAACACCCCTCATAGAGTAGCCACCTAGCTCAAACTTACCTCCCTTATTTGAGGAAAAAAATGTAGCTATCAACCCTTCTCCTCAACCCATAGGTGTACCCTTGGCACCTACTACCTAGAAGGCTAGATCAATATACAAACCTTTTTCTAAACTTGTTCAAAAGTTAGGTATGGTCAAAACACCAAATATGGATCAAGCCACTTTTTGGCAATAGCTAGGGCTTACTTACATCAATAAAATTGAACATTATAGTTTTCCTCTAACCAATGATGAGGTTAGGATATGCCCAATAAATGTATAATAAATGACCTCATCTTACTCTCTCTTTTTATTAAGTTTGATTGCATTTTGTAACTTTCATTTTGATTTGAGATGAGTTAGGATGCGATTATCCATCTTTTGTTTATTGTGATTCTAACATTTTAAAAGACCTGTAATTCCTAACAAATGTGTTGGAAAATTCTAGTTTTGTAATAAAATAGGTCACCATCAGGTTAAATAAAAAATATGAGGTGGATTGCATGTGTTTGGAAGCATTGGACTCAATTTAGATTAGTTTCAAAACCTACAAAATCTGTTCTAGAATCATCAAAACTAGTTCTAAAACTTGCAAAATCTATTCTGAAACCATCACAGTTACTTCTAGAACTCCACCATACTATTTCAAGTTGTTGCATTTTTGGACTTAGCTCCAAAACTCTATATTTAGCTCTGATACTCCTACAAATAAGCTCTGGAACTTTTGTGGCTAGATATGGAACTGATGAGGATCTATTCCAAATGACCAGGATCTATCAGAACAATGATCCCATTAAATTAGGAATAGATTCCTAATTTTTTGAACTTGTAGAATCAAGACATTTATCACACAACTAGAAATCTAGCCACATCTTGATTCAACATCTGTTCTGGGCATCATTCAGTTCCATCGTATCTATGAAAAAATTATAGCCATCAAAGCATCTATATATATAGACCTGGGAATTTAGTAAAAAGAGATATAGATATAGAATATAGAAGATAGAGAAAATCATTGAAGAATAGAGAGATAAAGGATAGATTAGTACATTTGTAATACAAAACATTTTATCAATGAAATAGCCATTTTTGTTTTGAAAGCAAATTAAATTGTTCAAATCTTTTTCTAGGTGGAGCAAGGGCCCACTCCTCTAAAGAACCAAGATCTTCATTTTTGTCAGTATTTATATTTATATTCACAAAAGTAAATAGGTAACTCTATTAAATTTATAGATGCTTCCAGCTCCTTCAAGTTAAGATTTATTGTAAATTTGTTCTTGTAGGCATTTTAGATTAAATTTTCATTTCTACAACGTGTGTTTGTTTCCAGCAATCTATTTCATTTATATAATGTGTGTTTATTTCTAGCAATCAATTTCATTTCTACAATGTGTGTTTATTTCTAGCAATCTATTTCAGTTCTATAACATGTGTTTATTTCCATTAGATTTTCATAGTTCGATTCCAATAAGGTTTTAACCAAGAAATCCTTAAGACATTAAAACCCCCCCAAAAACCAAAAAAAAGACAAATACCTCCATTCAATTAGTAAATTTATATGATTATTCTTGTTCAATATAGCTTTAGACATAGCCTTGGTTAAATATGACATCAACAGAAAGTTGATTAAATGAAGGAGATGATGACACCCAACATTTTTGGCACCATTGTTGAGGAACACTAGTTGGAATTTTCTAATTAGGCGTCAACAAGAGCAAAAATCATTCATTTAGTAATTAAAGAATTTTTCCCTAATTTATACGTATACCATGAGATTCCAAGGGTAGATTTTTCCCCAAAATATTTGAACAAGAAATTCCATCATCCTCTAGTTTAAAAAAGGACATTGAGCAAGAATTGGAGGCACCATTATCTCCTACAAGACAAGAAGCAAAATTTCCATCTTTAGAATTTTTGGATCAGTCACCAAAACCAAGTAAAACCTTAGGGAGGAGGATTATTTCTCAAGATCCATTGAGAAAAATTTTTTATTCTCAATTGAGTAATCAACCCCCTACTGCTAACTTTTCACCATCCCCAAAATAGACCACATACCACAATGATTGGGAGAAGGGATTAGAAAATACCAGAGAGATGGAATGAGAAGCTAGAAGAGAACTTGAGAGAACCTTTACCTATCCCATTCAGATTGAGGATGATGAAACCATTATGAAAAACATGTCACCTACACACTTGCCCACATTTAGAGGAATGTCATATGAGGATCCTAAGCAATTTCTATTTGAGTTTAAAGTACTATGTCAGACTTATGATTACAAGACAGATAATCAAAAACTAAATTTGTTTCCATCTACCCTAAAGGATGCAGTAATGAGGTGGTTTATGGGATTAACATCTAATTCTATTACCAATTAAGAATAAGTGGAAACTATCTTCCTAGACAAATATCAAGATTATTGTAGAGGAAGAAATCGAAAGGAAGAATTTTTCAAAATCAAACAGGAAGAAGATGAAAATATGGAAGATTATTTGGATAGATTCCTCTTTATGAGTAAAACATGTGGATTTGTACTTCAAGAAGATTTAAATAAAATCATTTTTCTCAAATTTTTGGATGATGAATTTATGGAAACCCTTGATTTAATTGGTAGAGGAAACATCACTCAATTAAGAATAGACGAAATCATAGAAATTTGTAGAAACTATTCAAGAACAAGGGGTGGACCTAGAAAAGGGAAAATGGTTAAAAATTCAAATCCAAATATGAAAAAATTGATGGATGAATTGGAAAACTTTAAAATAGACATATTAGTTCAATTAACCTCAACCATGGATGGATTGCAAGCTAAAGTAAATGCCCATCTTGAACCATTAGCCATGTATTGTTCTAGATGTAGGAAGAAGCATGTAATAAGGGAATGTCCTTTGGATAAAATGGAAGTATGCCTTGTCTTTGAATCTAAATAACATGATACTTAAACTTTTTCTCTTCTTCCACTCATAAAAAATCAGCTCAAAGAAACCAATACATCATCCACCACTATATAAATAAAATTTGTTCAGAGCCAACCTAACCAAGGACAGTTTATGACAAGACCAGCTCCTAATCCTTGGATGATGCCATGGGTAACTCAAACAGTACCACAAAGTTGGGGAAAACCACCTTGGGCCCCTCGACCCACATGGCATCCTCAGGATCGAGAGCGTCAATCTTAGTATACTCAAAGACATCAGCAACCTTGGGCTGGTCAAGGAAATCCTTAAGCTTGGCCAAAACCTAGATGGAGCCCTAGAAATTATGTGTAAGGAAAAACATATCCAAATCAAAACCAACAAGCCATAATGGGACCTCTAACAAAAAATTGATAGATTGAAAACATAGTACAAACCCAAATGCTAGCACAACCAGTAGCAAACCCAAGAAACAAACAAACAACTTCTATATACGAAACAAAACCAAAAAAATTAGTTGATTTAATACAATGGATTGTAAAAACATTTAAACCAGATCTAGAAAATTAGTTAGTAATCCACCTATTATAATCACTGAGATGATAGAAGAAGTTAAAACCCTTAGCATAGTTACACCTAAGGAAGATGACAAACAAAAAGATAAGGAACCAAAAAGAATTTCTACTGAGATTCCATTTCCAAAAAGACAAAGAAAACATAGAACTTAAGGAATCTGAATTGGTGTAGGAACTAAGAAGATTGAATATTGAAATACCATTGTTATAAAAAATTAAGGATATTTCAGAGTTGAACAAGTTAATCAAATATTTATGTTTTAAAAAACCTAGAAGAAAGAAGCAATAGCCCAAGACTATTCAGGTAGATGGGAAACTTGTTGATTTATTAGTAGGAAAACTCTTACTACCTAAATATGGAGATCTTGGAAGCCCTATTATTTTTATTTATATAGGGAATAAGGATATACATAATGTTTTGATTGATTTGGGTACAACTATCAATGTAATGATAGTGGACACTTTGAAAAAATTACCATTATTAGGCATACAACCTACTAATACCATATTGCAGATGGCAGATTAGTCTGTAGCAAAACTAGGAGTTATTGACGATGTGGTAGTAATGGTGGAATCATGGGAATATCCAGTTGACTTCCTTATATTGCAGCCAAAACGTAAAACACTTGGTTATCCCATTATTTTGGGGTGACCATGGTTAGCTATAGTTGCTACCTTAATTGATTGCAGGTTAGATGATATGACTATTTTTGATGGTAAGAATTCTAAGAAAATTTCATTATATCCATTTACATGACCTTTTATTGATAATAAAGTGAAATTATGGGTTGATAATCATGATATTAATGAGCAAAATCTATCTTCTTTAGCTATGATAACATTGCAGGATCATGTACGAGAAATAGATGATATGGTTAATCCTTCATTAAATGAACATCAATAATCATTAAAGTAGTCAGGATTAGTTCTAGAACCATCATAGTTAGTTTTGGAACCATCATAGTTAGTTCTAGAACCATCACAGTTAGTTCCAGAACCACACTAATTCTCTATACATGAAGATAACTTCACTCTGGAGGAATGTGGTTTCTCTTGGGGAGAGAAAGGATCTATAGCATCAGCTTTACAGATATCAAGAGATGGTGAAGAATTTTTGGAAAATAGTAGTAACGAGGAGTTCGACCTACAACAATATAAGTATCATAACTCTTCTTGTTGTCCTTTGTCTAGCATTTTGCCTCTAGAAACTTTTAGAGATGTTGCTACATATCATATATTATTACGACATGCCTATCCACTAAACACTTTAATGGAACCCTTTCAACAAATCAGTTCATCATATCCTAGAACCAAACATGTTAAGATTCAACCATGAATTTTTTTGAATATTAATAGCTGGTTAAATAAGGATGAAGAAGTCAAACTATTTGATGTTCTGAAGGATCATACTAAAGCATTTTCTTGGGACTATAGAGATGTGAAGGTAATTAATCCAAGTATCTGCACCTGTCACATTTATACTAAAAATATTAGACTAGTTAGGCAACCTCAAAGAAGGATTAATCCAGCCTTAAGAGATATAGTCAAACAAGAAATTGAAAAACTATTACAGGTAGGTTTTATCTACCCTATCTTAGATAGCTAGTGGTTGTCTCCTCTTGTAATTGTCCCTAAAAGAATGGAAAATGGAGAATTTGTGTTGACTATAGGAAACTAAACAAAGCCACCCTGAGAGATTATTTTCCCTTACCATTCATAGATCAAGTCTTAGATAACCTTTTAGGTAAACAATATTTTTCCTTGTTGGATGGATGTAGTGGATACAATCAAATTAGAATTTCTACTGAGGATTAGGACAAAACTACATTTACTTGTCCATGGGGTACCTTTGCTTACAGGTTATTGCCATTTGGACTATGTAATGCTCCAACAACCTTTCAAGGAGCTATATTAGCAATTTTTACAAACCTAGCAAATGACTGTGTGGAGGTATACATGGATGACTTTACTATGTATGGAGATACATTTGATGATGCATTAAAAAATTTGGACAGAGTATTAACAAGATGTGAACAACATCACTTGTCTCTTAGTCATGAGAAATGTTTGATGATGGTTGATGAAGGGATCATATTAGGACACCCTATTTCAAAAAGAGGAATTTAGGTTGACCAAAACAAAATCAAGATTATTTTAGACTTGTCTATTCCTCAAACTCCCATAGATATCAAATCATTCTTAGGACATGCTGGATACTATAGGGATTTTATCAAGGATTTTAGTAAAATTGTTGCCCCCATGTTTAAATTGTTTACCAAGGACTGTGAATTTCTTTAGGATGAACAGTTTCAACATGCTTTTGAAGAAATTAAAGATAAATTAGTAACTACCCCAATATTGCAAGGACCTAATTGGGAAAAATGTTTTCACATCCAAATTGATGCCTCAAATACCTCAATTAGTGCAATTTTGGGACAGAGAGATGAAGAAGGAAGAATGTATGCTATTTACTATCTTAGTAAAAATCTTACTCCCACTAAAAGAAATTACACTACCACTAAAAAAGAATTTTTGGCTATGATCTATGCAATCAATAATTTTAGACATTACATTACAAGGTACAAAATATTTATACATATAGATCACTCAATAATTAAATATTTAATGAACAAACTAGTGGTTGGAGGTAGAATAATTAGATGGTCATTACTTCTATAGGAATTTGATATTACCATTATGGACAATCCAGACAAATCTAATGTGGTGGTTGATTTCTTGTCAAGATTGACCAGTACAGGGGAGCAGGATCCAGTCAAGGATAACTTTCCAGATGAACAATTATTTATTATTTTAGCTAACACACCATGGTTTGTTGACATGGAAAATTATCTTGCAACATGGAAGTTTCCTCCTTTCACTAAAAAATAAATAAAAAAATTAATCAAAACTAGTTCAGAGTTCAAATGGTTAAATGGAATGCTATTTAAATGTGGCCCTGATTTGGTTTTACGCAGGTGTGTAAGAGATGATGAAATTTTTGACATCCTCTAGGCATGTCATGATGAACCAAGTGGAGGATACTATTCAGTGAAAATAACAACTCATAAGATATTTGGCACTGGTTACTATTGGCCATCTTTGTACAAAGATGTGAAGAGATATATCAGGTGGTGTGATCCTTGTCAAAGGATGGGACAACCAAGCATTACCAATGAAATGCCTCTACAACCACAAGTAGTGATTAAACCATTTGAAAGATGGGGATTGGATTTTGTTGGACCTTTTAATCCTCCTTCATAAGGAAAAGAGCACATTCTTGTGTGTACTGATTATGTAACAAAATGGGTAGAAGTGCAAGCTTTAACAAATGCCACTGAAGCAGTAGTTGCTGATTTCCTTTGGCACAAAATTATGGTAAAATTTGGAGCACCAAGAAGCTTAGTTTTAGACTAGGGACCACAATTTATGTCCAATATGATCCAGGCCTTCACAATGTATTGTCAAATCAATCATAGGAAGTCATCTCCCTATCACCCATAAGCAAATGGATAAGTTGAAGTAACAAATAGAGAATTAGAAAACATCCTCACTAAAATAGTTGAAGCTAAAAGAAGAGATTGGGTAAAAAGATTACCTCAAGTTGTCTAGGCTTACAATACAACTTGGAAAACCACAACAGGGTTTTCATCATATGAGTTAGTCTATGGGAAAAATCCCTTGTTACCTATTGAGTTTGAACTACAGACATTGAGGACAGTAGCTAAGGTGGGAATTGAATTGGATGTAGCTCAAAAGGAGTGAATCCTTCAACTTAATGAATTATATGAATTTAGAATGGAAGCACTTCACTAGACAGATATAATCCAAGGTCAAAGGAAGCAATGGCATGATTCACATATCAAGGAAAGACAATTCAAAGTAGGAGACTAGGCATTGTTGTTTGATTCGAAGTACCAACAATTCAAAGGTAAATTAAGAACTAGATGGTTGGACCCTTATCAGATCAAGCATATATTTGATAATGGTTCTATCCAGTTACTTCCCATTGATGGTAGTTGAAGAATACTCTTGGTCAATGGACACAGGCTAAAACTTTATAGGAAGCCTCCTACTAAGGATGAATTCTTGAGGCAGATTGAAGCAAACAAAGAATTTGATCATATGGAAGAACCTAGTTCTTCTAAAATGATCAAATAATTAGATGAAAAAATCTAGAATAAAGGTAAGAGAATGAAAAAAAAAATGGCATTCTCTTCCCCAAAAAAAATAAAAAAAATAAAAATAAAAATAAAAATAAAAATAAATCAGAGATCAATTGAAAATCAGTGATGGCAGTTGATCTTCTCAAATAAATGGCTAATTCAAATAATTTTTTTTGAATTCTAACTATTTTCTAACCATTTTTTAGGGATGATGTGTTAGCATGACAGAGGGATTACATCATCAAGGATGGTAATTATGTTTTTAACTTGTTAAAGGTTAAATGGAAAGTTTGCATGTGTGATTAGACTTGATTTAGAAAGATCAGTATAATGAGTCATCTATTATACATCATGGTTAAATGTGCAAAATCATGAGAATGATATTGATGATGGAATGAGTTGGTGGATAACCATAAAGAATCATTCTTATGATTCAAGCAACCAAATCCACTAGTTCCATAATTGAGTATAATAGTTTTGTAGCTGAAATTGATAAATTTTGCAGCTGAGTATAGTAATTTCGTAGCTGAATTCACCAAATCAGCAACTAAATCTGCTATTTCTACAACCAAGAATGACGAATTAGTAGAAATTAAAAGGCAAATAATGGAGAATGAGGAAAATTGTACAATATAGACCTCTGTGTCAACAATCTCTACACAGACTGAATTGACTTATCTGCCACTTAAGCAATTATGGGATGACACATGTAGCGAACTCAGTGAAATCAAAACGTCCAATATAGATTTGAAAGGAAAACTGGTGGAAGAAGAGAAAGCAAGGAAGGAATGGGAAAACAAATTTTACAAGGAGGAAAATGATAAGTATAAATGTCTTGTGAAAATACAAAAAGTTTGTATGATAAGTGAGAAGCTGCTTGCATGTAGAAGACCTTCTCCTATTTATAGCATGTTTTTAGAGGAACAATTCATTCGTTGTCATTTGGAAAGGATAGCATGTGGCCTTCCACATGAAATAAAAGATGAAACTGATTTCTCAGCTGCCTACTTCTTAGCTAATACAGAACAAAAAACATTCATTGTGAATTTTACCTCTACAATTTTATGCTAGAAAGAAATACAGGTTTTATGATCAATTTATATGTAGGAGAAAGCCAACTTAATGCATTTGTCTTTGTTCTTAAAAATTAGATTGCATGGAAAGAAAGGGGGTCAGAGCATTGGTCAAAGGCTAGTTCATCCAGTCTCTATATGAGAATTTATTATGGTAATCCAATCGCCTTTGCTACATATTTCCAATCCCATGTATTTAATGATGAATTCAAGGGACCTTATATTTTTAGTTTACAAAAAAGCATGGATGTCTTCACCTCTTATGAAAGGGCAAATTTTGATAATATCTATGATGCATGTTTAAAAACATGGGAATTTCTCTCGGTGGCATTGAAAAGAAGGGAAGTAATATCCCCTTCAAATTTGATCTAGAGTTTAGAAAGGGTAAAATATTTATGCACAATGATTCCTTAGATTAATGAAACTCCCTTAAGCATATGGATAGGAATGCGGACAAGGCCACCTCTACTTCTCACCCCCATATCTCCTTGGCAAAATACAGAACCTTAACATTGCACTCATTTTGAGGAATGGAAAAGAAAAGTAGAAGTAGGAGCAGGGTATTGTACTTCTAAATCAAAGCATTGGGATATTCAGTTTTGACCCTTTGATCTAAGAAATCAAATGGAATGTAGGATATACAATCCTAAATTTGAAGAGTGAAGTTTGTAAATGGACTTACAAACAAGTATGGGGGAAGTGATGAGGCCAGGATATGCCCAATAAATGTATAATAAATGACCTCATCTTACTCTCTCTTTCTATTAAGTTTTATTGCATTTTGTAACTTTTATTTTGATCTGAGATGAGTTAGGATGTGATTATCCATCTTTTGTTGATTGTGATTCTAACATTTTAAAAGACCTGTAATTCCTAACAAGTGTGTTGGAAAATTCTAGTTTTGCAATAAAATAGGTCATCATTAGGCTAAAGAAAAAATATGAAGTGGATTGCATTTTTTGGAAGCATTGGACTCAATTGAGAATAGTTTTAGAACCTATAGAATTTATTTAAAAATCATCACAATTAGTTCTGAAACTTGCAAAATATATTCTAAAACCATCATAGTTAGTTCTAGAACTCCACCATACTATTTCAAGTTCTCACATTTTCAGACTTAGCTCCATAACTCTATATTTATGTCTGGTACTCCTAAAAATAAGCTCCAAAAATTTTGTGGTTAGATATGGAATTGATGAGGATCTATTCCAAACTATCGATGATTTATCAGATCAATGATCCCATTAAATCAAGAATAGATTCCTAATTTTTTGAACTTGCAGAATCAAGACATTTATCACATAGTTGGACATCCAACCACATCTTGATTCAACATCTATTTTGGGCACGATTCAATTCCATCATATTTATGAAACAGTTACAATCATCAAAGCATCTATATATACAGAACTAGTAATTTAGTAAAAGATATATATATATATATATATATATATATATAATATAGAAGATAGAGAAAATCATTAAGGAATAAAGAGATAAAGGATAGATTAGTACATTTGTAATACATAACATTTTATCAATGAAATAGCCATTTCTATTTTGAAATCAAATTAAATTTTTCAAATCCTATTCTAGGCAGAGCAAGGGCCCACTCCTCCAAAGAACCAGGATCTTCATTTTTATCGATAATTATATTTTTATTTGCAAAAGTAAATAGGTAACTCTATTAAATTTATAAATGCTTCCAAATCCTTAAAGTTAAGATTTGTTGTAAATTTGTTCCTGTGGGCATTTTAGATTAAATTTTCATTTCTACAATGTGTGTTTGTTTCCAACAATCTATTTCATTTCTGCAATGTGTGTTTGTTTCCAGCAATCAATTCCATTTCTACGTGTGTTTATTTCCAGAAATCTATTTCCTTTCTGCAACATGTGTTTATTTCCAATAGATTTGCATAGTTTTATTCCAATAAGGTTTTAACCAAGAAATCCTTAAGACATTAAAAAGCCCCTAAAAACAAAAAAAATACAAATACCTCCATTCAATTACTAAATTGCTACAATTCTTCTTATTTCATATAGCTTTAGACATAGCCCTGGTTAAATATGACATCAACATAAAGTTGATTAAATGAAGGGGATGATGACACCCATCAACCAACCAATCCATCATTTCCCCACCACCTCTTAAACCAATCAAAACTTTTACCAATCCCTTACCTTCTTAGTCAACCAAAATAGTCACCTCTCTAGCCACCACATCATCAACAAAACCTTTCAAATCTCTTGGTGCCTTCCCTTCTTAGAGTCTAGTTCACCCATTCTTGAAGGTGTAATTAACCTCACCCAAGCCTGTACCGAGGTCTCAACCCACACTAACCAAGGGGATGAAGACATTAAAGGTTTGCATGACTAAGACTCTACCTCCCTTTGCCTTACCCTCTATGTTAGGGCCTCACCCTACCACTTTGCTTATAAATCAACCCCATTTTAACATATGTTTCCCACTACCATTGATTACACAAGCCCACTTATTATCTAATGCACTGGTCCTTCCTAGATTATTAATAGTCAAACTATCAAACTTGGCCACCCTAACTACCAACATACCTAGACCAAAACCATTAACACCACCCTACCTAAACCATCTCTTACCAAACTAATTTCCACCAACATGCCCATCTTACCAACCCAAACAATGATCCCTAAACCTATCTTACCTCTCGAAGAATCCTATACGACCATTTTTTATAGATTATTATAGACCTCATCCTTCACATTACCTCCTATCATGCCTTTCAATCCTCTTGGTTTGAAGATAACCTGGTACAATGACCATCAAATCTTCTCCTATCATAGGACACCTAGGCATGACACAAATAATTGCAAAGTTATCCAAGCGATTATTCACCAGTTATATGACAAAGATGATCTTTTACTAGATGAGCTTCTACCCTTTCCTCTACCAATACACCCAATAACCATTCACCAGTACATTCCTAATCCTCCACTCTCACCTTAGAGTGATGGAGAATACACCCAACTGCCATCACACCTTGCCCCTCTGTCCATACCATTAATGTGGTCACACAATCAAAATAAAAGGATAAATGGAAGGACAAAATGTCCAATCCATGGACATACTCACCAACCTACCCTAAACCAAACTAGATCCAAACCTCCATGTTTGTAGCTAAGCCCAAAGTTGCCATCTTAGGTACCTTGAAGGCTAACCCCTCTGAATATATCAAGAAGGTCATTCTTAAACAACTTCACTAGACCCCAACTAAAATAATCCTCTACAAGCTCATTTCCACCTCACCCCACCATCGTCAGGCCATGATAGAGACTATGCAAGCTATTAAGGTTAGACCAAGAATCTCCCAACCTATAAAGGCCTTCATAGGCACTCTCTAAGTCTCCACCCTTGTTACCTTTAAGGACTCAGAGATACCTTCTATCCACCCCAAGGATTCATATCCCCCTCTTTTTATTACAACTCACATCAACCAAACCCACATCAAATAGGTTATGATTGATGGGGGAGCTAGTATCAACATAATATCTTCCTGTGTCTATAAGTAACTCAAGCTACTAGAAAATGTCATGTCCATAAATTTAGATATCCTTAGATCCTTTAATGATACTATGATCACTACCTTGGGAATCATCATCCTTCACATTTAGCTAGGACCTCACATGCTCCCTGAACTCTTTTATGTGGTCAAAGGTGAATTTCACTATAATGTTTTACTAGGGAGACCTTGGATCTAGGCCATGGGTTGTGTACCTCCCACCCTCCATTATTATGTCATGTTTTAACACAAAGGTCAAGTTGTTATCATAGAATTTGACCCTAGCTCTTTTGTAGCATGCAATATGACTTACCGACCTAATGACATTCTCTTACCTCCATCCAATTCACTACAGACAACCACTACCAGGGCCTCACCCATAAAAGCTAAAGCCATTTATTCACTTTCCATTAAGGCATATAATAATTCATTTATACTTACAAACTAGATACCCATCACTGATCCTTTATAACCCACCTTTTAATGCCTTATCATTGGATAATACCACCTCCTCACCCTTGATGCCTTTCTAACTCCCCAAGAAGATAGAAAACTCAACCAACCACTAAGTTATGACCCCAACATTAGAGCCATTACCCTTTTGGGGCCTTCAAGCTATCAAACCCACTTTATCTATAGGGGAATTGATAAGCCACTTAACTCTACCACCACTCCCTCTCCACCTCAACCATTCATCTCCAACTTCTCTTACTCGGATAACCCAGACTTCACCAAGCTATATCTCAATAGGTGTTCTTGGAAAGGATTTGGATAAAGACAATATGAGCATGTCCCACACACATTAATCTCAATTGAGACCCACAAGCCTCATGAGAAACATGGCCTTGGATTTATTCTACCCAATCAGAAGAAAGCCAAACAACCTTCCCCTACCATTTTTGAAAAAGAGACCCCTTCCTCACCAACACCCCTTCCATTTGAGGGTGAGGATGAGGACATCATCCAACCTATTTTTTTTTCATTAAAATGATTACCCTCAACCACCTAACTTATAAAAGGAAGGGGCACATATATCCATCCCTTTAATCCATCCTGAACTAGTAAGAGAAGACTCTCCTACCATTCACACTATCCAATGCCAAGATGATGATTATATTCTCACCTAACTTGGTGCACCTAATTCCTCCATCTAAAAATCTTTACCTTTAGATGCCTCAACCATGTTTAATGAACCCACAATGGATATTGGCATTAGAACTTTAGATAACCCCCATATTATCAAACTATGCTAAACTCTCACCCGTGAGGAACTATAAGACTTCTCTACCTTCCTCTAGGATCATAGTATTGCATTTTCTTTGGCATATGCCAACATACCCATTATTGACCCAGCCATTGCCACCCACAATATTATGACTAATCATAATTCCAAGCCTATCAAATAGAAATTTTACCAAATGCATCCTCACATAGTTCTTATTGTCAAAGAAGAGATCCAATGCCTCCTTTCTGTCAACTTCATTCAACCCATTGATTATCCTCAGTGGGTTTTGAACATATTTCCTATCACTAGATCCATAAGGGGATTACATATTTGTGTGGAATTTCATGACCTCAACCTTATCTACCTAAAGTATGACTTTCCTCTAGCTAGCATTGACCAACTTATTGATCTTATGATAGGCCATGAAATTTTATCACTCATGGATGGCTTCTTGAGTTATAATAAAATTTTAATTACCCCTAAATATCAACACAATACTACCTTTATCACCCCATGGGGGACTTTCTATTATAGATTCATGCCCTTTAGTCTTAAGAATTCTAGAGTAACCTACCAATATGTCATGACCTATATATTACACAACTTTATCCATACAATCGTCAAAGACCTCTTTGCAAATACCACTTAAGCATTCTCAAGATTATATTTAATTGAATTATCCATTATCATGTCCACCTCAATCCCAAGAAATGTATTTTTGGGGTCTTATCAAGAAAACTTATAAGTTTCATCATTTCCCTTCAAGGAATCAAGGTTGACCTAGACAAAATCAAATCCATCCTCGAGATGCTACCTCCAACCAATCTTAATCAACTCTATAGATTGCAAGGTAATATCTAATCCATTCATTATGTTATCTCCCAACTCTTTGATCGATGTTAACCCTTCAACCATCTCTTAAAAAATATCATCTATTTTAAGTGGAATGTTGACTGTCAAAAGGCCTTTGATGTACTCAAAGAGTACCTTCTATCTCTACCTATCCTCACACATCCTACAAATGACCAACCTTTCTACCTTTATATCTATGCCATTAACCATTTCCTAGGGGCAATGCTTTCTCATCAGGACAAACAATGTAAAGATCAAGTTGTCTATTACATTAGCCACATACTTGTTGAGTATGAGGCTCTATAAACATATATTAAGAAACTATGCTTAGATCTAGTCTTTATGGCTACTAAAATTTTCCACTACCTTCTTAACCACAAAAATTTTGTCATCATTAATACTGACCCACTCAAGTATATGCACTCTGGACCATACCAAAATCAATGTATGGATAAGTGGCTCATGATTTTAGTTGAGTTTGAGATTGATTTCCTTCAACATAAATCAATGAATGGGTAAGTCATTTCTGACCAATTGGTCAATGCATCCCTAACAAACACCCAACCTCCCTCTTTTGAATTTTTAGATGAGTCAATTGCAGGTTTACCTCAAGAAGATTTTAATAATCATGTAACCATGTTTTTTTATGGTTCTAAATGTTAGTGGGGTAGGGGAGTTGGTATCATCCTTATCTTCCTTGTTGATGAACCACTTCCTTTATCTTTTAAACTTGACTTTGAATGTACCAACAATATTGCTGAATATGAAGCCCTATTAATAGGTCTCCAAAATGCATTAGCCTTGGGAGCTAGAGTGATCAACATCTTTAGAAACTCCCAACTTGTGGTCAATCAAGTTAATGGCATTTACCAATGTAATAATTATATTTTGAAACTATACATATAGTTAGTCATAAAACTCTTGACATCATTTAAACACTACTATATTCAAACCACCCCATGATCTACCAACAAGTTTGTCAACAACATGGCTTCTCTTGCCTCTTAGATCCCATCAAAACCCTTGGAATCCAAACTTTTAGTTATTATCCATTGCCTCACCAAACCTTTGTACACCAAATTAGACATTCCAACCTGATTCCTGACCTTTGGTATCAGTAAACCTTTGACTACCTTCACCTCAACATCATTCCCTCTGGCCTTTTTAGGAATGCCTATTTGGAATTTATTTAGAGCACCTCCCATATACCATTATGGGAGGAATTTCTTACATATGTAGTTTCAATGGCCTCCTACTCCATTACCTCTATGGTCTAAAAGCCTCTCATTCTATCAAAGAAATACATGATGGTATATGTGGGGGCCAATTTAGTGGACTCATTATGGCTTAGTGCACCCTTTTCCTAGGTTATTACTGGCCTACCCTTAACCAATATTTCTATGATTATGTGAAAAGGTGTGTCAAGTGTCAACAACATGCTAATTTACATCATGCACTTAGCCATAAACTCTAAGTTTCCACTAATTTTTTACCCTTTTCACAATGGGGTCTAGACTTCATTGGTGAAATCAATCCCCACTCTTCACAATAACACCACTCTATCATTATTGTAATCAAATATTTCACCAAATGTGTGGAGGATATTCCTCTTATTTTGACAAAAGATGAAAAGATTATAAAATTTATCACCCATCATATCATCTACCGCTTTGATGTTCCCCATAAGATCATCATTGATAATGGTAAATCCTTCAAAAACAAACAAGTTTAAGGTCTTTGTGATGTATTTGGTATTAAAATAATATTTTCATCACCTTATCACCCACAAACAAATGGACAAGTAGAGGCCTCTAACATAACCCTTAATAACATGCTTATCAAAATGGCTAATACCTCAAGTTAAGAATAACACTTGCACATCCCTTTCACCTTATGGGCATATCGTACTAGCATTTAAACCCTTATAGGTGCTACACCTTTTTCTCTTGTGTTTGGGGCTAAGGCTATATTGCATCTTGAGATCTAAATACCTTATTTTTTCATATCTTTCTATGACCTTATTTTGGAAGACAATTATTATCAAGGATGTTTAGCTCAATTCGAGCTACTTGACAAACATCATCTAGCCATTCTTTCCCATCTCCATATCTATCAAGAATGAATCAAAAGCACCTATAACAAACACCTGAAAGTCTAAGAATTCAATATTGGAGATCTTGTTATCAAGAAAAATAAACATGTAACTAATATGGAGAAAAGAAAAAGGGGCAAATTTGCTTTCAATTGGTTTGGAACCTAAATCATAACCCATAAGTATGGATCAGGAGCTTATAATTTGTCCTCTATTAAGGGAAAACCAAAACTTAAGCCTCATAATGCTTTGTATTTTCATCCTTTCTATTGCTAAATATGGGTCACAATCATCATTTACCTAACTTAAGATCATCCCTTGTAATCAAATTCATTTCCCTCTTTTTAGGGGCAATCGACTACAATTGAATCATGTGATTATCCATCACAATAATAACCTAATATTTAACTATGGGTACCCTAGCTCTATCCATGGCATGATTCTCATAGTACTTCCCATCTCTTTAAGATCAATTCTTATGTTCATTATCACCTAAACCTATTTTCACCTACTGAACCTTCTTGTGCCCTTAGTCTTGCCTTCATAAAAGGTAATCTCTTGAGCATGTATAAGCAAGTATATGTCAAGCAAAAGAAATATCAAAAGTAAAAAAAATTGAATGGATCACCCCTAGAATTAAAGACTACTCCCTTGAAGGACAAATATTTTAATAATCAATCAAAATTGCAAAACCTAAGGTGGACTACCCCTTGAAGGACAACTATCAAAATCATTTGAACTAAGTGTATAAACTTAGACTAGTCCCTTGAAGGATTGATGAGTAAATCATTTGTCAAAACTATTAATTTCTTAGAAGCTTCCCACATCAATCAACTTCCCCAAACTTAAATCAAATTCAAATTATTAAATACCCCTCAACAAAAGCAAAAGTAATGAAAAATCTGCAATCATCTCTCATAAAATCAATAATCTTTGAAGGCCACAATCAACCCTCCTCAGTAGACTTCCCACATCGATTAGTCTATGATTTATATATAAGAATAGACTTGCTTATACCAACTCTTTGGAAACCTATAGAAAAGGCATGATAGTCTCACAAAAGGTTCTAGTTTTACCCATTCTCCCTCCACATATCATATACATGGGAGTATGAGCTTACTTGACACAATGTGATCAAGATATCTGTTTACCAACCTAAGCATGCTAATGTGATGCATTTTAAAGGATTATTTTCACTAAGTTGATCCAACTCCAAGTTTTATTTTAGTCCTTACCAATGAAAAGCATCATGTTACTTTTCTTATGTTTTATCATTTCATGTGGATATACCTCTTATCATTCTTATCACTTTCTTACACATCTAGTTTGTTACCTACTTAATTCATGTATTTTCATATTTTACCATATTTACATTTTACATCTATGAGCATGAATAATGAACATCACATCAAAACCATGACATTATGAACTATGCCCATAAATAACATCATTTATCTATCTATAATCAAAACACAATGAAAAAGATTCATCCTATCCACTAACCACCATAACATCATATGAACATATATCATGCCATAAACAACACTAATTACACCATTCCTCATCAAAAGAGAAAAACACAATCAATGAGAAAAACATCATGAATCATAGCATATGTCATCTGCCAATCCATCCATTTACCATAACATTAATATAACCCATATTATCACATCAATCCATGCCACACACATCAATATAACCATTAATAATGCCATTATATTATCATATACCATACATATCCCATCACATCCATAAACGAAATCAAAACATCATAACTATTTCAAACATCTCATAACATGCCTGACTTACTAGTTCAAACATCTCATAAAGCATATGTAAAGAGGACACATATCATAAACCATAAAACATGAACATCATAATCCATAAGATAACATCTCATCATTATCCATACACCATATGCATTGAATCATCAAAAATAAATACATATAATAATGCATCAACCTTCTCTAAAAAATATATACATCTCACTACATCGACATGTAGGCTAGCATCAAAATAGTATACATCTATCAAAACATATCTAAACATAGTCATATGCCACCACTATTGCTAGCCCCACCTATACCTACACCTAGTCCTATACCACTACCACTAGCCCCACTTGTACTTGTGCATGCACTTTTACCTAGTGTGGGTCCCCCTAAGACCCTTACCTAACTGACTATATAGTATCCCACTATCTTGGAGTATCTATAGATGTCCTACTAGACAAACTATCTCTATACTCCCCATACCACATTGTCTATGGTAGTTAATCCAATACCATCGCCTCATAATATCTGATCTCCTCTATAGTATCTAGATAGTGTGCTTAGGGAACTATGTCTAGTGGCCCTTCTACTACTTATGTTGTTTCTCTTACCCTCTACCTTAGTATATCTCTATCACCTATAACTATGGCAAGTTAACCCTATAATGTGGCCACCTTTCCTTGTAAGTCCTGTATCTATGCCTAGGATACAACCAATACCACCCTCGCTTGTCCATCATGGCCTATGGGATCTAATGTCATAGGTAACATGCCTCCATCATTTCCACCAACATCTATAGCTACATATATGGGTTGATACTTGTCCATATATCCATATTTATACCCAACATCATCTACAAGATACCTAACATGAAGCTCCTTGAAACTACCCTCTAGAACTATCAGAGTAGGATAGGGCACTGGAAACTAAACCTCTAAATATTCCCCCTATATTGAGGAGATAAAATTGGGACACCCTATAATAAACCAAACTATTGATACACCCTATCAAATAGAATATGATCCCTACCTCACCCTCTCATCTTCCCACTATCCACCTATAACTCTAAAGGGCAAGGGTTTACCTCATATGGCTAGGCTAGATCAAAAAATATAGGTATGGCCTCTAGGTGATGTCTCCAACCAGTAGTGCACCTAGTGTACCCCTAAACCACTCAATATTGTGGAAACCACCTCTTGCACCTAATGTAGCCATATCATCCATCTATCACATGAAGCTAATAGGGAACTCTATATAAGTATAGCTATCCCACAACAATCCTACTAGTCTTAGCACCTGAATATGCTCATAGGCCTAGTAATGTAGAACTAAGATGATACTGATATTATATCTCTTGTGGTTCCTAAATCCCCATAGTTCACTATAGATCTACATGGGTAAAATAAGGACCCAATCAAACACTAACCTCCAAAGTAGTAACTCAACCACTACACCCAATAACACATATAGGAACCTCCCACTACTCAAATTTGGGAGCCCAAAGCATGTAACCATAGTCATTAGCATCATCATTAACCTCCTCTCCTCTATATATCTCTTTTATAATGATATGTAACTAAACCCTATAGAATTCCATCATACTCAGTCACTATCATCCCCATATAAATACTAAATAAAACCATCTTGCTTCTCCTACTCTATCTAGTGTATTGCCTCACCACATAGTGGGAGACAAGTGAGCTAATGTACATCCTCTAGGAGAATAGTCATTTCCCTAGTCAATGGTAAGAAGGTATTCATAATAGGATCCAATATCTCAATGAGTGATACGATCATGGATGCATCACTAGGCACATGCTAGTAGTGCATCACCACCCCCAACTCTACCTCTTCCATGTACACCTAGTCTTTGGTGTTCATCCCCTCATGAAGCATATGGAAGATACATGACATGTATTCATTCATCTATATCTACTCCATATCTTATGTCAAACCATATACTTATCTTAGTTCCTGACATTGGTCTCATATACCCTAGCTTCTAAATAGACCCTAACCTTAATCCTATCTTGAGCAGACCATTACCCACTACCTTCACCCATTGCCCATAATCAACCTATTTACCTTAACCTATTGACCTACCCATTTTACCTTAAATTATCTCATTAACCTAACCATTTTATCCTAACTTAACCCATTGACTTACACATTTTAACCTAACCCTAAACCATTACCTTTACCATTCACCTAACCCAAACCCTAAACACTCACATCAACCTTCAAATATTTATCGTATCCATTACCATAATCTAACCCAAATCCTAAAAACCTAACTAACCCTTAAAAACTTAAAAAAAATTCTAACCTATCCTACCCAACCAGTAGTAGTCATACTGACCACTGATAGTTGGTGACCTCTAATTCCTAAGATGTCGACCATCAATGGTCAAAATTGATCGTCAATGATCACTTGTGGGTGTTTCATGAATAGAATGCCCAAAACCCCTAAAGGCAAATAAAAAATCTCAGTAATAAATAAACCTACTTAAATACCTAACCTATCACCTACCTAAACCAAATCACCCACCCACCCTTTCAATTTATCATTTTACCCCCAATTTTGCCCAAAAACCATATAAATGCTACCTATGAAATATAGACTAGATAACATAGTCCAGACCTACACCCCCAAAGCACATTAAAATAGATAATATCAAACTAAGATATCAAATTCACTATACTTCCTACCTCATTCCTTGACTACCTCTATGGTCTGATCTTGTAAGTAGTTGCCTGATCACATCCTCATGCTCCCTGCATCTTGGGCCCATGTAATCAACCCACATGCTTCTAGCCAACAAAAACTTACCACCTTAGCAATAAATCTCCTTGAAAGTGAAAAAATACCCAAAGATAAATTTAATAAGGCATGATAGTAATAGCTTTAACACTTACTTTTATTTTTTTACTTTTACCAATTTAGCTTTTTAGGGTTTCCCTTGATCATCGATAGTCAAGGTGACCATCGATAGTCACCTTTTGGGGACCCTGACTGTTGATAATTAGGAAACACTATAAAATCCACTTTTTCACCTTTACCTACAAATTACCATTTATACCAAGCTACAGCTAGCTATACCTAATTTTGGATATGCCCTAATCCCACCAACCTAACCAACTTATCACCTTACTATTGGTATATTTTAGCCCATTTGGTGCATAATTTTTTGCCAATTTTTCCCTAGTCCTTTTAAAGTATTGATAACATTAACATGTTAACCCTTTACATTTTGTACCACCTCACACATACCAACCCACTTGTGTCTCATTAGGAGCACTTCCTACCTTAGATACCTGTGACATTTGTGTTTTCCATGAGATCAATTCCTACCTTAGATACCCACTAGAAACATAAAATATGATTATGAGACTTGTATTTATGAGTTTTCCCAATCACTACACCTACAAGAGATCATGTGGTTCACTTGTCCTTTATCCTTTTTAGCACCAAACCTTATTTTTATCAATGTTAGCAATTTTAGTCTTTGCATGATCTTGGCTATCACACCTTTTTATTGCATTTTGTGCAGAAGTTTGCATATCATATACTTGACCTTATGTCACCACTTCATGACTAAGTATATACCACTTATCACACCCATACCCATTTTAGTTTTACCTCATTGACTCCTAGTTTGAGGGGAAACACCTCCTCCTACTCTTGGGATAACCAAACCCTTGACCCATACTCTATTTTTATTTTGCATATCATTCATGCAAGCTACACAATAAAAAGGGGAAAAATATAGACAATATAAATCCACACACCTTCATTTTAAAATGTCAAAAATCCCCCTAGACCTACTTATGACCCCATTGGGACCAACCTACACCTATCTAGCCTTACCAAACCCATCTGCACCTAGTTTCAACAAGTTAACTGAACATGACCTTTAAGACCCTTTTCCTCTAGACCCTAACCATTGATAGTCAAGGTGACCATTGATAGTCAGCCTTGGGAACCCATAACCATTGATGGTTAGGATACACATCTTAACAAAGAACATACAAACCACCACTTTGATTTTCTAAATATAGCTCACCTAAATCTTGTTACGATCCTTTGCATGGACAAATTATATTTAGATGGCTTAGTTACACCTTCACTTCCACTTCTTGTTTGTGCCTATAAGAGAGAAAGAGGCCTGAAAGGCTAAATCCATCTATAATAATTATTAAGAACTTAAGAATTTAGAAGTTTTTTTTTACAAGTCAATCAATGTCATCAATTTTATAAAGCATTATCAACCATCTTATTGGGAGATAACTTGCCATTACCTCTCAACCAAGCTCTTAGGTATTGTCATTCTATCAAAATCAAGCCATATTCCACCAACAGACTAACTACATCAACCATCTACCCAATAAACTTTTGGTAAGACAAGTACTTGTCTATCAACATTCACATGCTTTATTTTCATTTCATAACCAATCTATCCCTTTCCCAACTCTCAAAATCCACCTATTGGATCATATTATTCAACTATTTATAAAACCTATAATTAACACAATCAACCACCAATGGTTAGACCCCAACCATTGATGGTTAAGCTTAACCACCAATGGTCACTTCAACTGCTGATGATCACTTATGGTAGTAAAAAAACTAGCAACCTATTTCCACCTATCTAACCCCTACCAAATCCAATTTTTTGTGTTTTGAACCACTCATAGACCATTTCTAATTTTTAAAAGTATACCCTTACCTCTTAGTACTAGTATTAATTAGTTTACCACTAATCTGATCATTTTTAGTCTATTTTCTTATCAAGCATTCTTGTGTTCAATTTTAGTACCTTTTGATTATTGATGCAAGTACCTTATTTATAGTTTTGTGAACTTGATTGTTTGAAATGTGTGGATTGAAAACCCTTAAGGAATCCCTCACTTCCAAGATATAGTTATCACTAGGAAATCAACCCAAATATTTATCTAACAAACAAGTTTGCTTTAGTTCCTTCTTATCTATATGTCTTCCTCCCAAGCCAAATAGGATCTCTTCACAATCTTATAATTCAAAATGTGCACAATTAAATAGTTTTTTTAACCACACCCATATCAAGTTTTTTTTCTCTCTTCCCTAGAACTTAAAGTGAAAATGTACGTGAAATAGATAGTACTTTTAGAGATGTAGATATCCTAGAAATGGGAGGAAAATGAATGGTATGGTGATGAGGACTTGAAATGAATTAGGCTAGATAAGAGGTTACCTCCCAAAAAAATTTGGAGCTTTATATCTCGCATGGAAATTATAAGTCAATTTCTATTTTTGAAAATTTTAGGGTTTTCTAGGACTGTTCAGTGTTTTTGGGTTTTTTGGAATAAGGAAAATAAGGTAATATGTTCAAATGTATAATGAAACATCTAGAAAAGGATAATATTCCTTGGTTATAGGTTCAAATAATAGTTAAAATGACTCTAATACTACTTTCCATGAACCAACAATAAAACCTAAGGCATTAGGGGATATAATGCAATAATAATATTGGAACATAAACAACACGAGGTGGGGAAACAATTTAAGGAAAATTAATTAGAGGAAGTTTCAAGGAACTATCAAGTAGGTAATGCCATTATTGATATACCCTATAACACTTATCTATAAATAAGTTATTGATGTTGATCATTTTGAAGTGCCTTGGGAATAATAGTCGTTAAATCTTCTTGTAATACCTGTTGGTCATAATCAAGATCATGATGATAATAGAAAAATATAGGAAATGGATAATAATGGTCCAGGTAATGGTATGGTGAAAGGAATAAGAATGGTCTTGGATCAATATGGGAAATAATAAAATTATTATGGGAATGGTATGAGAAATGGAGAAGAATATTAAATGGTTACCCCCAAGCGAGGGCCCTCATCGATAATGGTTTAAATTAGTTAAGCATAATAACATTTTAGATGTATGATATTCAAATGTTACTTGATTTCTTATCTATCTAGGGAAACCAACCTGAAATCCCCAAAACCATAATTTTTAATAACAATAAATGCACCAAGCCAATTGGCTTAAAACTTCCTTTTCTTTTTGCATTCAACATTGGAGTTTTTTCTCTTTCAGTACTAGCTCACTAACTTTGAATTCTCTAGGGAGTATACATTTGTTGTATCTACAACATAGCCAATTTTGATATGCTCTCATATTATCTAAGGCATCCTACCACTTCTCATCCAAGAGCTCTAGCTCTTGTAATTTGGAAACTCTATACTCCTCATTGTTAATGATAGTTTGTAAGGAATATTTTAGAGAGGGAAAATTGATCTCAATAGGAATAATGTCCTTAGAACCAAATACTGAGTATGGTGTGGCTATGATATGTGTGTGGGTACTAGTACAATAAGCCCATAAAGTCAGGAATAATTGTAAGTGTCAATCATGTCTAACATCACTGACAATCTTCTTCAAAATCTTAACAATGGTTTTGTTTTATGCATCATCTTAGATGTTACCTTGAGGGTAAAAGGATACATACTTCTTATGTTTAATATGGAATTTTTTAGATATGGATTTGACATCTTTGTTTTAAAATGGTCCACCATTATTAGCTATAATGATGTAGGGAATGCCATATCGGTAAATGAGGTGATAGTAAATGAACTTAGATATCTACTTTCTGGTTATGTAAGTGATAGGTATGACCACTATCTACTTAGTCAAGTAGTTCATAGTAGCTATGATATTATTATGGCCATGTAAGGAAGTGTGGTTTATTTTCCATATGAGATCAAGTCCCCACATTTAAAATGACCAAGGTGTAGTGATCAATGAGAGTGGTAGATAAGGATCATGAATCAAATCACAGTGTTATTGATAAGTATCACATTTATTTGTGTCAACAAGCATCGATATCCATTTTTAGCTAAAAATATATAGTTTAAATGAGTTTCTTTATAAGTAACATACCACTATTATGAGTTCTATAGGTTTCTTCAAGTACATCCTTCAACTCTAATTTGGATTCTCCTAAGGTTAAAAAATTAATCAACATTCCGTCATATCCTCTATGATATATTTTATTACCTAATAGGGTATAATAGGTATATTTATGAAGGATTTATGTTGAGTTTTTGATAGGTCATGAATTAGAATTTGGTCATGAAGGTAGTCATATAGGCCTTGGTACCAATGGGGACTAAGAATAGCAATATCACATACCATCTTAGAATCTAGCTTTTTGTGGGCTAGCTAAATAATTTTCTCAATGAGAAAATGATACTCTTTAACACTACTAGCCACTACTATCATGAAACTAATTGTTTCTATTACATTGATTGATCAGTTATTGGCCCTTGGGATCTACTCAAATTAGATAATTTCAAAATGTGACTTGAGTTTGTTGAACATATTATTGTAGGGTAAAATATTCTCATCTATAATTTGGTATTAGTATGTATCCTAATTAATGATCAACTGAGAATTCACATATACCATTAACTATTAAATGTTCCACTCTATAATGAGATAGAGTCCTATAATGAGAGCCTCATACTTGTACATGTTATTTTTATAATGGAATCCAATGTGTAAAACCTTCAGAATGAGATCCCATTGTAGTGTAATAAATAAAATTCCATAGCTAGATCCATGAAATGTGAATGAACCATCAATGTATAACTTTTACTTCTTGTGTTTAATGTTATCTTCCTTTAAGGTCAAGATTGACTCATCTACTAAATCAAAGAGGAGAGGTTTCGTGTCTAATAGAGGAATTATATCAAGTTGGTCTATGAGAAATGGTCTATTAATAGAATTTTTATTCTGATATTCAATCTTAAACTTGCTCAGAATCATCACCCACTTGGATATACAACATGTTAGAATTTCCTTGGACAATAGGTATTTGAGTGGATCCACCTTGGTGATAACAATGGTCTTATTTTTTAAATGTATAGTGACATAAATTATGGGAAGTGAACACCATTTCTAAACACATTTTATTTATTGGTGAATAATTATTCTCACAAGTAATAAGTGTCTGTATCAAGTATTAAACTACATTTCTTTACCTTTAATATCATGTTGGGCCAAGAGTTCCCCAATGCATGTTTTGTCATTGATAGGTAAAGAAGTAAAGGTTTATCTAGTGTAGGTGGAATTACAATTAGAAGATTGGCCAAGTAGATCTTTAATTATTTAAAGGCTTGATGATAACTTGTGTCCCATTAAAATGTAACACCTTTCTTTAAAAGGTGAGTAAAAGAATGCCATTTGTTAGATAGCTTTGAAATGAATTAAAAAATAGAATGAAACTTACATTTTATGCTATGAAGTTATTTTATATTAGATGATGGAAGCATATCCACAATGTCTTTTAATCTATTAGGATCAACTTTGATGCCCTTGTGTGATATAATCAATACCAATTTTTTTAATAAGTGACACCAAAGACACACTTCTTAGGATTAAGTCCTACCTTATACTCATGACATCTCTCAAATATCCTTCAAAAAAATTTAAGGTGCCCTAAACGTGTCTTTAATTTGGATATAATATCATCTATGTAGTCCTAAATAATTTAATGTATCTTGTCATGGAAATTTACAATTATGCCACACTGATAGGTTACACTAGTGTTCCTTAAGCCAAATGGCATGACTTGATAACAAATCATTCCCCATAGAGTAGTGAGCATTATATTATGTTACTCTTTAGGTGTAATTTTGATCTGATTATACCTTAAGAATCCATCCATGAGGAACAACATATAATATCCTATCATTGAGTCTACTATCATATCAATGTTTGGAAAAAGGAGGTCATATTTAGGGAATGATTTTTTGATGTCTCTAAAATTAGACATAAGAGAAATCCCTATTGTTTATTATTAACTGGCATAATGTTTGAGATCCATTTTGAATAATCCAATGGTATAATGAAGCTAGCTCCCATTGGATTTTATAGTTCATTTTTAACAACAATAATAATGCAGAGATGTATTTTACGTAGTTTATGCTTGATTTCTTTGGCATATAGATGTACCATAATTAAATCCACCACTAAAGAGGAGTCTAACCCTGGCATTTATTTGAACAAACTAGGTAAATATCTCAATGAAATCCTTTAGTATAGTAATAATGAACTTTCTTTCCTTAGCAGCAAGTGATGTGCCTAAGTAAATTATCTTAGGGTCATCATAGGTTCCAATGCTCACTTATGTGGTATCTTCTACAAGAAGTGTCGAACCATATTATATAATAGTTGGAAGTAAAGGGAATGTATTATTCTTCAACTATTTGTGAGCCACAAGGATCATCCATGTAATAAGAATCAGGGTGAGCTATTTCTATAAATGGCCAATGAACAAACTACTCTAAGAAGTCATGAACCAATTTTACAAAAATTATATCTTCTTTTGAATTAATACTAGAACCAATGGTAAGGCTTAGACTATGAGGACACTAGGTTTCCTAAATAGATGATTAAACTTCCCCATCCAAGAACACCTAAATCAGGATTTCACCCATGGACTTCCCATTATATTTAATTTTTTCCTAACCCAAAGGCACCTCAAAGAGGTTTTCACCAGAGGATATCAATGTTTATCCTTTTTATGACCAAGGAAGTTACCCTTCTCTCCAAAGTAGGCAACAGGGTCCAATATAAAGTCAAATCTTTGTTTGTGATCACCAGTTAGTAACCCATCTCCAATACCCATGAATTTGATGATGGATTCTTCATTCTAAAATTTATGCAATGGTATAATTGAATCTTAATGGTCTAAATTAATTAGGTTGGGATGGAGGGAAAGAGGATAATTGGTTGTAATGGTAAATATGGCATTGGTATTAAAGAGGTTCATGTCAAAAATATCATCATAGTCACTATAATGGGACATTGCATCATGACCATGAGTCTTTTTATCATCATCAAAGTATTATCACTCTCAAAATCTATGGCGTCACCCCTAAGTAGTATAAATCTAAGGCCTCAACTTCTTATATATTTTTCCATGGGTAAAAGATGAATAATGCCTTGTAGTTTTACCCCCAAACCTTTTGCTTCATAGTTTATGTTTTTTTATGATTATATTAGGGATAGGGTATTTAGCATTTTTAAATCATGCTAAAAAATTATCACCATATAACTAATATCCTTCAACACTAGTTAGTCAGATTTGGTGATGTATCTAGTATAAATGGAAGTGGCTATTTTTGATGAGGGTCATTCTTATTTTTCCATATCATGTTAGGTCTACCAAGGTTAATGGCTAGTTTAGGTCATCTATATGATTTAGGATATTTGGTAAACTTACTAGCTTGAAAAACATCTTGAATGTGATACATGGAAAAATTGATGTCCTCAATGGTAAAGTGGGCAAAAATTGACTCAAGAGTTTAATTAGAGGAGGTGGACATGAGGTCATAAGGGTTGATGTAATTTGAGTTGGGATATGCATGAACTTTTTCTTTATTGTTGTTACCTACAAACTCAAATCTAGGACAATAGTTTTAGTTCCCATACTTAGCCTCTATATTTTTTGAATATTGGTATGGATGAAGATCACCAAGAATAAAGATCTCTGATCATGAATGAGGGAATTTAATGCATTGATGTAATGTGGAAGGTAAAACTCATACTTCATAGATCCAAAGATAACCAATAATTAGATTATATGATAGTTCAATATCAATGACATAGCACAAGGTGTCATGAGTGACATGCCCAATAATGATAGGTTAACAAATGGCGCATGAAGGTTCTCTCTCTACATTTTCATAATCTTTTATTGTAATAATATTCATCTAGATATCTTTTCTTATGTATCCCAAAGTTTTGATCAAATTTAAAGATGTTATGTTTAACCCTAAACCATTATTTATGATATCCCACTTGAATTTATGGTAAACTATGATGGCTTTGATAGATAGGGGATTATTATGAATGAGACCAAAGGATGATATATCTCTTTAATCAAAAATGAGTTTTTAACCTAGGGATAAATGATTCATAAAGGCTTAGGATCGAGTAGGCTCAATGTCATCAAGTACCTTGGATTTTTGGACAAAATCATTCATTATGGTATGATGAACTTTGAACATGCATAAGAGATCCATAATAGACATTTGAGTGGGAATTTTTCTCATTTTCCCCATTATTATATGTATTTTTAGTAGAAAGATTAAATGACTTGGATTTTTGTGGCATAGAATTTAGCACAAGGTTGGGATTGGTATTGGAATAAGGCAAAGGGCCTTAAAGAGTAACTCTTTTCCATTTAATTGTGATTGTGTAATTTTGAGTCAGGAAATAATTATCTAAATTAGAAGAATTTATTGAAGGTCTAGGAATGTTAATTCATGATGATCAAGGTGAAATTGAATTACTTCAACACATATTATAATTACCTATGGTTAAAGATAGTTGTCCCAATATAGAAGGGCTAATGCTCTAATGAGTGTTAGTTGGCTTATGAGGGTTAACCATGATAGTGGTGATTTATTATAGAAACACATCTTATGGTATTAATATAATCATAAACAACACTTCTATATCTAACTTGATTAGTTTGGATATCATGATCTTGATTATAATTGACATGGTTAAGGTTTTGGCCTTGCTCTTGATGCTAATTTTGGCCCTATCGTTGATTTTGATTATTTCATTATTATTGATTATTATGATTGGGAAATGGGTTTTTAAAGATTCCCATATCTTGGTCAGTATTATAAGTTATTTTTTCCATCTCAATTTCCCCATTTTCAAACAAATTTTCAATAGGATTCTTTAACTACACGCATTTATAGATTACATTTCTGACCACCTGATGGTAATCACAATACTCATTATCATGATACAATGTTGGCTTGGGATGACCTTATGGAAAGGGTTTTAGATTAGGCCAAATAATCAAATTAGACACTACTAGTTTTTGGAATATCACCTTGATGGGATCCCTAAGGTCATTGAAAACTCTATCTTGGTAAGATCCTCATTATAAGAGATCTCTATATAATTTAAATGGTGGATTAAGTTGGGCATTTTGGATAAGTGAAATCTACACTATCTATATGTGCCTTGATTCGGTAACCCCATTACCTACTATGTTCTTGTTCTTAATGAAGGTATTCAAATTTTCTATTATGTTGGCCTAATTTAGTGTTTGAGTTTATTTTGGATCTTGGGTTTGAGATTATATTTTTATAAATACCCTTGTTAATATGTTCCTTCTCTATCTACAACCATTTTTCAATTATTTCTTAAAATATATTTGCATAATTGAATCTCAAATTATGGGCAACCTTAACATTTAGGTTTTATGTAAAGATACTTGCTAATTATTCATTTTGTAAATTATGTGATAAATGGCTATCTATGGATCTCCATATTTGTAAATATGTCAAGAATGTCTCTCCTCCTCATTTCTTGGAATTAAAAAAATAAAAAACTATCAAGTCATGCTCGATGTTGTAGGAGAAGTGGTTGATAAATTTTTATGATAGGTCATTGAAAGTAGTTACTAATCCCTTTGGCAGTTTGAAAATCCATTCTAATGCTTATCCACCTAAGTTTCATGTAAATAAGTGAATAAAATAAAAAAAGTGAATAAAATAAAAATTATTATAGTTTACTTCTTGGCATGCTATAAATAATTCTTTTAGATGTTCTTTAGGATTGCCTTTATATTTATACTTGTCAAATTTTAGAATTTTGAAATGGGTTGAGAAAGGTACTTGGAGAAATCTAAGATCAAATGGATAAGGGAATATGTAATCAAATTTGTATTTATTAGGTGCTTTTTTAATTTCTTGAAGTTTTTAAACTATCTCCTTTATTTTATTTTGATGGCCATTCATGGATTGCTAGCCTTGGTTAGCATGAGTGGGGATGGATCCACTTTAGGGATATGCACCCTATAACAAGAATCATGATTTTGTTTTGGAATTTTTCATTGGTGTTGATTCAAATTGGAATAGGTGAGGTGTTGTTAGTTCAGAGGAAGTTATTGCTGACTTTGAGGAAAATGATGTTACAAATTATAGGTGATTTATTATTGGTTTATCATAATCTATTATTGGTTCAGAGGAATTTTTTTTTGGTTCATAAGAAGGTGCTGTTGTTTTAAGTTAGATGAAGTAGGTAATGTGTTTTTTGAATGAATTATCTCTTGCTATGGTAGTGGATTGCTATCAATTCATTGTTATGAATTAATGGGAACTAGTGTGTTTTTGGCACTTATTGTGTATTAGATGTGGTATCTTGGTGGTTGAATAAGGTATGTTGCATGTCAAGTGGAACTTGTTGCATACCATTCATTTGAGTCACCTTTTTGTAAGAAGCCAATGGATCCATATTAGATGTAGCATTGTTTATGGGTTGTTGAGGTTACTCAAATAATTATTTTTGCTCTAAAAATGTGGTGTTGTTAAATTATTTTATACCAAATAAGTAATTGAATCAACAAAAAATTTATCAACATATCATTGGCTGATTTTTTTATGGTAGAAATGATTTGACCATGTTGGGATGGGTCAAATAGTGGTCCTTTCCCTTTGATAGATGACACAATATCTATTTTTGTATTTTGAATAAGGGGATAACTTTGGGTAACAACTACTTCTTGAGGTAATTCTTTTATGTGAACAATACTACATAATTGGTCCATGGGGAAGTTAGGTGTGATCTTGGTTTAGGATTCTAATAGTCTTAAAAGTTGTCCATCCTTATCTTTTATGATTATTTGTTTGAATTTACCTTCACTAGTTCTAGAAATGGGAGGAAGGTCTTCAAACACTGTAGGGTGGTATTCACTATCTTCACTATATTCATAATTTTAAAGGTATCCCAAGGGATTGTAGAAATTTTCTTCTTCAAATCAAGGGATGTAAGAGGCCACACCACGTGTGTACCTAGGCATTTTTGGAATGGTTACCTAGTTTTGAAAGATGTTTCTATCTAAGTTGTGTCTTGACTTTAACTTGGAATGAAATTAAAAAAATCAAATGGTTTGGAAAATAGAACAATTTTGACCTGAGAAAGTGGATGTTTGGATAAAAATGAAACTAGTAATATATTGTCTTGGAACTTGGAATTGACCTAAAAAGGGTGCAACCTTGGTTGATCCTTTATCTTAACTTATAATGAAATTAGAATAGGGTCAAATAGTTATATATTTTGAGAATTGATTTGTTAGAATAAAAATAAAAGTCTAAACTAGAAATGGAATGTGTAGTGTAATGATACCAATGAGACAAAGGATTTTATTTCAAGTGGTAGGTGTAACACTAAAAATGGCTAAGGATGGTTTAGAAATGTGGGAAGTGTAACACCTTAGTGTGAAAATATGTAGGTATGTGTTTTGAGAGCTTGGTTATGAGAAATTGATGTATTTGTTTGAAAATGTGGATGTGAACACAACTAGTTTTGACAAGATACTCAAGTAATTACAAAGCTAAATTATAAAAACTGATAGAAGTTACAAAATAGCCAATGAATCCTTTCAATATACTAGACTTTAAGAAGATTAAAATTTTAATTGTTCCTTAATTAATTATATAATTTATTGGTAAGTTTTAAAGACCCCTTATCTTAAGGGTTCATACTAAAAGGTGATCTTTAGGGTAGATTAACCTTTGTGCCCTTGTATCAATAAGTTATATAAGGAAAAGTGATTTTTAATCTAAGTTTTCAATTAGAAAACTAGATGTTCTGAATATAAATTATGGTACATGTATGATTTAGAATAATCCATTAATTGGATATGATATTTTTTGGGCCATTCACCAAAGAGTCTAGTCTATTTACAACCACTTCAACCATTGGGGTCTTAGTGAAGTGTTATTTGGGAAATTAGACTTAGAGGAACAACCATCTAAGATAATTCTATAATAACCCTAATATGTATTCCCCATTAGATAATGAGGTTGGTATGATTTTATGATGCAAATTATTGGGTCAATTCACCCAAAAATACTAGTGGGAAGGCTATGATTTCCACCCCACAAAGTCAACAAAAATGAAAAAAGGAAACACATGATCCATTTTTGAATCTCAAGACCCCACATATGGGCAAGAGAAGAGCATAATTTGAAACATTTTTTTAGGTAAGGAAAGCAAACAAGTAAACTTATGTGAATTTGGTCACCCAGGATCCCTAGATGTGGAAAGAGGAGAGCATAAGAAAAATGATTTACATAAAAAAGGATGTAAATAACAAATCACTTAAGATAAAAATGAAAAGCATGCACTCTTAAGAGATAAGTCAAAAGTGATTGTTCATTATTAAGCATAAATTAGAAAAATGATTGAAGTTTTCCTTTGTTAGATTTAAAAGTAATTCAAAAAGATGTAAAAACCTACAATAAAGATAATTAAGGATTTAAACAATAGTTATCTCCATACAAGGAAATTGATTTCAACTATTTTAAGCTCTTAGGAATTCCACATAGGTCAACTTCATCATTTAACAAGGTGAGTTTTCCAATATACACACATTTAGAAACAAATATTTACAAACTTCACTGATTAGTAAGATGGTCTTACCATTTATCAAGGTGATTTCACTATTTCTAGTAAATAATAGTAGAAAACACAATTTACCTTTTTATTGATTTTACCATTTGTCTTTCAACTTCATCAATTACAAGTCATGTTCACTAATTTATAGGGAAAATTATTGGTATTTAGGTTGAGTTTATTTTTTATTAAGGTGAGTTCATCAATCCTATTAAGACACATAGATAAGATAGAGTGGTAAAAATCAATTTCATTGATCTCTTAAATGACTTTGTTGATTGTGCAGGTGACCTCACCAATACATAGGTTGACTTCATTGATTTTAGTAATGCAAAATATTGGAAAATGAATTATAAATATCAATTAAATTTTGTAATTATAAGGCTAGGAATATTTTCAAGGAGTTTTTTGGGGTGTGCAATCCTATTAGGTGTGCCAAATGTGAAATAAGATTGTAAAATCAGTTAGTTCATTCATTAGTGGTTAAATTAAATAAAAAATAGTAAGAAAAACATATTAATACTATTACCTTTATGGGGAAATTTAAATTACATTAAGAAACTAATAAGATGATTATACCTTCCCAAAGTGACTTCTCTTCAAGGATAGTTTGCAAACATGTTTTTGCGAGATATGAAGCTTAATGTCTTAGGAAATGTGGTTGGGAAAGTACCTCTAACATCTCATCATACACCATTTATATTTTATTATAAATTTAAATGGAATAAATGGTTGAAGCTTTATAATAAATTATACATTATATCTTTTCACTAAAAACTTTGCTAATTTTCCATTGTGGCTCTTGCACTTGTAGGCTAGTCAAATTAATTATGGCCTTTGCATCAAGAATGAGATGAGTGGTCACAAATGTGTTCAAATTTTTATTCATAAGTAATTAATATTTTGTAAATATGTATAATTAATAAGGCATGGCTAACCTTAATTTATATATTGATCTTCATAAATGATTGTTTCATGACAATCTTTTAATAATGTCATGGGTGATGTCATGGTCTTGATATTTGAATTTTCATTTTCCAAAATTAGATATTCATTAATTTGTCATGAATTTTTCACTTAAACATTTTATTGGATTTTATTATCAAATTGATTCTGATTATCCCTTTTGTAATTCTTAGAATTTGATAATTTGTCTTGTGCTATTAGTCAAAAACATCAATTTTATAGGTCATAATTTGCCTAGAGATTAATTAAAAGAAGATGATGATAGCATACAATGTAATTATCCAATTAGGGACATATAGACATGAATCATAAATTTCATGTGACGTTTGTAGACAAATTACAGAATTTTAGTAGTTTTGGTCTAGTTTGTGCATTATTATGATAAGTCATTGAGACTTGAAATTTGGACATGAAAGTGTTGATATTTGGATGTCTACACCATAAAAGTGGGCAGATAAAATTAGATACACTCAACATGCCTATAACAAATCCTTTCACACACACACACACACACACACACACACACACACACACACACACACACACACACACAAGGCAAAGTAATTTCTAAACATGTCTTATATTATAATGAATGACACCCTTAGAAATATACTATTATGCACTATTTATCATGAAGTTAGGTAAAAATGAATTAGAAATTAATAAGGTGAAATTTTTCTGCAACATATACAAAAAATTTATCAACAGGTTCAAAAAATACTCTCATGCAAATAACTAAATAATAAAGAACATCATGACGCACATCACACACTTCATGAGTTCAAGTTAAGAAATAAATTAGAGATATGTAAACATATAAATTTGGTATTAGATACTGGAAAATATCAAATTTTTCCAAGCCTTATTATACATGACTTGTGCATACATAACTAAATACTACTCACCTTCCCTCTTATCCATTTATCTAACCATAGGCTCAACCTTCATGAATAAACAAATATACACACACAAGATTTACTTCAGCTCTACCTAGACATTTTATTAACTTATGTAGACTATCAGTTGATCTTAGATAACTATTTCTTATCTCCTAGATGCTTCTAAACATATTTATATGGATCTGATTATCGTATCCATCTTCCTTGTCTATGCACTTTTTAATGACTATATTTTAAAAATAAAATCTTCCTTTGGGTCATCACACTATTTCACATTCCTATTTTAATGGAAATAAACTAAAGAGATAGCTATATATACACATCAATTGTAAACATCTATTACACTAAATAATAACTATGTATATCCTTGAGGCACTATCATAAATCATTTAAATATATAAAATTCCTAAAGTAAATATTATAATCCAAGTCTGAATACTATTTTGAGGTAAAAAATCATAGGTTTTCAAGTGTTGAAATACACACACATGTTTTCATTGCATGTTAGTATTAGATTGATTACACACACATCTAGGTGTGAGAATTACATTTGGGTTGAGCCCTCTTAAGATAATTTTAACATAGAATCACTTAACCAATTAGTAGGGGCGGTTTGGTTCAGCCAAAACTAGTCTTATACAATCCATTTTAGAGGTTTTCAACTATCAAAAGTGGAGCTAAGGTTTCAAGGTGAAGGAGGATAAATACAAACATGTGCATAGTATCAACCTTTGATCACACAAAATACCTATCTACAGGTAAGCACACTAATCTATGATGGAATAATATAACACACATATAAATGAAAATTCTAATACAGTTTAGATATATTCAATTTATATAGGCATCTAGACATTAATAGACTCATCCCAACAAGATCAAACAATCACTTTACAAATCTAAATAACCACACACCCATTTTAAATCACTTTTTATGGATATACATTATTATAAACTAGAATGAAATGAAAACAAGATAAGTACCATATCATATAAGTAATTTATATTTAGAGAAAGTGTAATAAATCTATAATAATTTGTTAGTTACAATCAAGTTTTCTTCATTTATACATAAAATCCAAAATATGAACTAATATTAAGTTATAACTTGTTCAGACTACTAAATCAAAAATAAGATAAAACATATCAACAAACCCTTTATTCCTTTGAGCATAGTAAACCCTACGTTCCCTTATTATTTCATTATACCTTATTATAGTTTATACTTTATGCGTTTAGGTTTTAAAAATTAAATTGTAATTATGATTTCCTTATATAACACAATAATCTATCCTTGGCTCTAGCCCTCTTGATATTTTTAAGATCATATTATATTCTATCTAATAAATTTATATCTCTTATCCATCTAAGGTAATTTTATAGGTTAAGTGCTTTTTAAGTTAATCATAATCATATTTTTTTACATCAACCATGATATAAAATGGCAAAAATAGATGAAATGTAAATTCTACCTATTAATGAAAATGTTAATAATGAACATAAATAAGTAAAACACATTTTAATGATGATACACCTTAACTTGAAACTATTTATTAAGATTAAAATGAACATAATAGTGAATATCATGATAGAATACATCTTGAATAAATTGATGGTGTATACCCCACACAAGTTATAACTCTTTCTCAATTTTAATAATAAATAGGTAAGCAACCTAATGATCTAGATAATATTTTAAATACAATCTTACAAGTTACTAATGAAAATAATGCTAATTTTCTCACATCTAAGGAAAAAGAGGCACATTCATATTAATATACCTTTCATATGTATTGAATCTATAATAGGTGTTTAGACTAATACCTTGTTAAAATGAGAGATCATTTAGAGAATAATGACAATTATAGATATATAAAAATAGACAACTTGAAAAAGGTGACAATAGATGTTAAAATTTTAATAAAATTTATTCCTTGAGAAACAAAAACTTATCCTGAATAAAGCTTTCATGCCCTGAATCTATGGCCTACCCTAAATTTAAAAATCTGGGAACCTTCTTAGATGACTTTTAGACACAATCAATGATCCAAATTATAAACATGCAAGTTACCTAGAAAATAATTTGAAATGGTTAGTAGGTAACACCCCATATTTTATTAAGGACTCTAATGATTTCATCAATATGGCATCTAAATCCAAACTTAATTATAATGAAATTTTAGTAAGATTTGATGTCATTTATCTCTTCACCAAAATTCCATTATATGACACCTTAGAAGTTGTTAGAGCAATATCTGATGATGAAACTACTCATTTAGTTTAATTCTACCTCAAATCTATCTATTTTAGCTTTCAAGTTTATATTTATGAACAAAATTAAGGCGTATTAATGCACTCTCCTCTCTCTTGTATTATTAGGAATCTATTTATGGAAATATATGAGAAAATTTCCACTGATTCTTCCCCTTCGAAACTTATATGGTGCCATCAAGTTTTAGATGATAAAAATGTAATATGGTCACATGGTATGAATGCTCTAATTTATTTATTAACTCACTTAAACTCCTAATCTAACCATATTTAGTTCACCATGGACATAGAAGATATCCACTATTTTTATTTCCTTAACATTCTTATCACTTGAAAAGAGTACGGTACCTTATATAAATAATTTTGAAGAAATAAAACACATATATATGTTTATTTTAAAGCCAGTTTCCATCACCAATATCAAAAAATGGTAGTTTTGAAAACATTATACACAATATCCATCAACTATCTATTATAGATCACTTAATAAATGAAGAGAGATACCTAAAAAAGGTTTTTAATGAAAAATGTGTATCAAGAATGGAACATAAAAAGCATTCAATAAAGTTAAAATATTCTAAATTCAACTTAATACTAACACATAAAAAAAGATAAAATGCTTACCTACCTTATGTATAATATACCTCATAGAAATTAGCAAGGGTTATTAGAATAAATGACATCAAAAAATATTTCAACCCCATTAAAACCATTATAAGTTACCTAAGAAGTGAAAAGGATTTTCATGAACTAAAATTTAACAAATGAGTTTATAAGATACAATACTTATGTAATATTTGATCTATTGGTGAGACTAAAAGATCCTTCCTATTAAATCCCATCGATCCCATAATGTAAAGTAATTTAGAATTAATGAGTAGTAATGATATTGGTAATTATGGATTATTGAGTTTAGTACTATTTTAATTTATTTAAATATGTTTGTGCTATATGTATGCAAAAGGAAATGAAAATGATCTATTAATCAATCCTATGTTAGAGAAGATAAATCCTACTTACACTTATGATTATTGATACATTAGATATTTGAGGTCATGACTAATATTAATCCACTAGACTTCACCAAGGGATCTCTTACCATAATTACATCACTAGAAAGGGTTCCAAATCCTATAATCAAGTAACACCATGCAATAATCGTAGCTAGGTCCTATGTTTTCATATTCACAAAATTAAATGATAAGTAAAGTAAGATCTAATCTAATGCTCACCAAATCTTGTGACACAAAGTGGGGGTAATAAATATAAAAAGTAATCATGCATAGAATATATATAATCACATCAATATATAGGAAATCCTAATGCATGGGAGATACATACAAATGTAAATCTATCAACTCTTACAAAGGAGGGAAAAATTTAGTAATACTTAAGTTTGAAGATGAACCTAATGAGCCTCAATCTCTCTTTTTGCTGAAGTGATTTATAAGAGGTTATTTTGGTATGTAAGTATTACAAGAATAAGTTAGGTCTAGGCTACACAAATTATCTATGCATCTAAAAGAATTCTCCACAAGATAAGATATGTATCTCCAAAGAAAGTATTGAAACCCTAAGCTATGCTCCTTAATTAGAATGGTAGATAAGTATATGTATAATATAATATTATTCTTCTCTTTCTATCTAATAAATTATGAAATGAATGTATACATGTAGCTAAATCTAACCCTAAAACTTTATGAAAGTTTAGCTAATAGGGTTGACCCAATTGACAATGTGTCATTATTGACAAAAAAATTAGGTATTAGTCTAGGTCAGCCAGGGGATGATTTATAACCTAAATGAGTTTTATAAATTAGAGTAAAGAGTTGATGGGGAAGACAATGTATCATAAACCATTGGAAAAGGGTTTTAGGCTTAGAAAGGGGCTGATGAAAGTGGAAAATGACTAGAAGAGGGTGGAAAAGAGGAGGCAAACCTTAAGGGTGTTTTTTTATATGATGTTTGGATTAATATCAAGTGGTAATAAAGGGACAATAATCATGTGAAGCACCAATGGTCTACCCACCACTTTCATGGTGCACCCCTTAGGGCATGCACTTAGAGAGATTAGTAATCAATGGATTCTTGAAAGAGAGAAATCATTAGTAATTGATAAAAGTTTAAAATATTATGCATATACATATGCCCCATTCAGAGTTCATCATGTGTCATCTAGGTGCAACACGGGATGATGTTTTGAGAAATGAACGTAGTAACATACAATGTTGAAGGTGAACAAATTATAATAAGGAGAAAATAAGATAAATGAAAGGATAGAATTGAAAAACACATACCTTCTCTTACCTTATCATTGTAGATTGATAATGAGATATAAGAAATGTGAAGGTGTCCAAGTGTAAGGAACATGAGGTGAACCTATAAAAATTAGCAAAAAAAAGAAAAAGTTTTTTTTTTTTGAAAAATATATGTTTAACATGCGAAAATGTTCTCTACAATGTCATGATTCTAAAACATCTTATAGCTTAGAAAAAGAATTGGTATAAATAAATATATAATCAAAAGATGAAATATAGTGGTAAATATTTGATAGGTAAATAATTTTGAATGGTATATTTACATACAGTGAAAAATAATCCATTTTTTTTTAATTTTAAGAAAAAGGAACTCTAAGAGCCTAGTGTGAGACCAAAGATCCATCATGGTGAGGAGATGATAACTAAGATGGGGAGGATGCATAGCAGTCAGAGTGAGTGTAACACAAGTAAGCAATTGGGAATTTCAAACTTTTGAGTATTTTTATTTTAAATTGATTTAAATATAGAAAATTGATTGGTATGCAAAATATAGGCACTGGAGTTAACCCTAATAAATTTTAAGTAGACTAAGATTAAGATAGGATACCAGGTAGGAAGAAGTCAGACCAATAAATGCCTAAGGTATTTATGGTAAATGGTCAAAAAGTCACCACTATGAAGGAACATAATCAATTGGGTTAACTTAGTTTGTAAGTCAAGTATAAATTAAGGGGCCAAATGTGTAGTAGTGGGATGATTTAATATTCTAAGGGGTGGCCAACTTCATAGTAATGTGCCAATTTAGTTTGTAATGAGGAAAAGGCTGATTGTCTAATAGAGGGATGACTTAGTTGGTAGAAAAGGGATGATGTCGTCTACTAAATGGGGTTGAACTTGTAACATAGGGCTGATTTAGTATGCTAAAGTTGAAGGAAGGAGGATTTAGTATAAAATAGGTTGATCTAGTTTAAAATGAGATAGGTCAATTTAGTATCAAAAATAAGGTACAAGGCTAACTTAGTATTAAATGGTCTAATTGTGTAGGAAACTTAGAAAAATATGAGAAACTAAATCAAAACAACTAATTAAGTAGTAAATTTGGGAATTTTTAGGAATGTATTTTGATTATTTATGACATGGAGATCTAATACATCATTTCTTATTTGATATTTTTTAGAGATTCTAGAGATATTATCAACTAATAGATATGTCATGGATTCTAGATTTGTCAAACTAGTCGAGTAGTGTGGATATAACATGACAGGTTGCACTAGGCTTTAGAGGCATCATGGAGATGAGGTAGATCTCACTAAGTTTTGATCTCATTGTCATGTTACTTAGATCATGGGAGTGGTTGACCAACACTTTTCAATGGGTGATGGATGGGGATACCATTGAGGTGGGTATCACATTAGAGGATGCCAACACATTGTTTGAACTTCTTATAGGATGGACACTGGTGATCACTGACACACCAAAAGATATAGATAAGAGATGAGTGCTAGCCTAGTAGGTGACATGCTCAAATAAGATATATACTAGATTCATGGTGAGTTTATTTGACTTATATATTTTGGAGATTCTAAACATCCAAAATGACATGATAGGACTTATGATAGCGTGGGTGTTATGTCATAATTCAGATGGAAAGGTACCATTATAAATGATAGCCTTGTGTCAGTCTATATTAGATTAGGGAGCACTCTATGATTTTGAGGCTATCATCTAGGTTTAGCTCAAGCATGATCTATATGGGATGCTATCTAGAGGGCAAAAGGCCATGAGGTGTATTTTTTTATTGATTACCTAGATATATAAGAGGTTCCCATTGTATTGACTAATTGGGTTACCCCATGTGGTCAAACATAGGTTACCTGGGGTCATGTGGTAGATATAGGATCATGTAATGAGGGATGTCCCCTATATGCCAACTTTAAAAATTATCACACAAGGAGAGATTATTTGGTAGATATATACACACATTACTATTGTATGGCCTAGTTAGTTAATTATTACTATAGGGTTGTAACTTGTGTAGATTATATACCACTATACCTCATGGGTAGAGATGCATTTATTGGCACACTTTTCAAGAAAGTTTGGACTCCCACACTTGGTAGCCCTCTAATAGTTCCTAATTATTGGGCATGGAATGATAGAGAAATGAGGGGTAAAGGAGGATTAGGAGTGAAAATAAATATACTAGTGATTAGGTTATGGTGTGCTAGAGCACGGACTAGTCAAGTACAAAAGTAGGTAGTAGTGGGGCTAATAGGGGAGATGCCATGAATGTGTATACTATCACATAATATTAACCATAGTAGCAATAGCATCAAAAACCACCAATACCTCATTAGAGATGGAGGTATCATCAATGAGATCAGGCACAGATAAGGGTTACAACATAAGAGAACCCAATAACTAATCCAAGACATAGCTGGTCTATAGAAGCACCTCTAAGGAGAGGTTCATAGCATGATTTAGTGGCAACTCATAGATTTGAATTAGTGTGGATGAGACCCATGGAGGAGGTGATCAATAAAAAAAATAGAAGGTGAGACCATGATCGATGGAGCAAATAGAGAGATGGTGGTTGGTGACACTAACACTAGTGATAAATGTGTTAATTATGATCTAAGCTTTGATATAAAACACTAGTTACACTATGATTATGGTAGATAGATGATTTTGAGATATATATGTGATCTAATGTCTATCTATTTTTTGTTTCTATAGATCTAGTGGTATAGGAGGTTATATGGGGAGCCCTAATAGTGGCTGTACATCATGGCATTTTGGATGGGGTGATGGCACCATACAACCCCACCACTCTAGATATTCCTATGGTACCATCTTCCCCAACCAAAGTAGGTTGGTTTATATTGGTGGAGGAGGCCTTAAGTCAGATTTAGGCATGTGGGGATGGGATATATCTACCAATAAGGGTGAGAAAGGGAGAGGCACATACTTGATAGGACTTAGCACATGAGATATCAACACATATGGATACCACTATCCAATTATGATAGGTGTAAGCCTATGTGGCCAATATATAGGGATAGGTAGTAGGTTTGACATTATGGATTGCCTCATTATAACTTACCATTCAGAGGGGATAGTACCATTTATCTATGGGTAGCATGGATAGGCCACATGATAGGTAGGATGGAGCCTAGCCTTAGAGTTGGAGCTATTTGTATTATATAGAACACACTCACACACACACACACACACACACACACACACACACACACACACACACACACACACACACACACACACACACACACACACACACACACACACACACACACACACACACATCAACATCCATAAAACTTATATTTGATATCATGAGTTATACTTGGTTGTGGATGTTAATGCATGGATATATTTTTTCTAGCACATGTATTTAGATTTTGTTGTATATGATATGGGAAACATATGTTGATTATTTTCATTTATAGCATTATGTGATGAACATGCATGGTTAAAAAGAAAAAAGGAAAAAATGTCTTGGAAAAGTATAAATAATAAAAAACAAATAGACACTATATCATGATGGGAAATGTGTAATAAGAAAATATGACTAAATATAATAAACCAATGATGGTAAAAAGGTAATAAATGTTTCTAAACCATGAAAAAGATTTAAACCGAGTTAAAACAAGATAAAATCACACTATATCACATTCATAAGTATGAAAATAATGTAATAAAGTGGAAAGCACAAGAAAAACCAAACGGTATAAAAAAAAATAATTAATTTAATCAATCATACTAAATCACATTGGGAAGTATAAAAGAGAAAAAAAAATGAAAATGGAATTAAACTGATCACACTAATTCAAGGTGAGAAGTATGAAAACTTTAATAAAATTGTTATAGTCATAAATTTAATTAGAAAATTAGAAGATAAAATTGAAAGATCAATGAAGTAAGCATAAAACACACTAAATCAAGCTGGAAAGCATGTCAATGATGTGTAACTCATAATCAATCACTATTTATCTTAGATTTGATAAATGTAATTTCATTTTAACTTGGGTATTAGAATATTTTGTGAGGAAGGCCTAGCCTTATTCATGGTCTTATACTATAACTCACAAAGGGACCACTAATGAGGTGGAAACAAATGTGGGAATGATTTTAAAAGGTGGTTTGTAAAGTGGTAATTTGTGAGGAAGGCCTAGTCCTATCCATGGTCTCAAAATAAAACTCACAAAGGGAAACCCTATGGGGAATGATCAGCTAACAAAATCATATTTCTCAAGGGAAAATATTATGAATGTTGTAAATTAAATAGGGAATGTAAAAATAAGAACAGAAGAATAAATGAGAAGACCTTAAGAAACATGAGGCATACTAAGTACATAGAAAAGACACTAAATGGATAGTGACCATCAAAATACAAAGGATACCTTCTCATAATAATCATAAATTTGTATAGGTAAATAAGTGAGATAATAAGGTTGAATCATACTAGTTGTATGAATAATAAAATTAAAATGGACCTACCTCCCCACAACATGTTACCCATTCCTCAGGACCTCTTACAAAGTTGTTGATCTACTGTGAAGATTGAGTACTTGTGTGAGAAAGTAGGTAGCCACTAAAAGTTTTTCTTTAATTCTCCTTTCCTAATATACTAGCCTATCACACCCCAACAAACCTTGATTATATCATGAGGCCAATTGTGAAGGTTGAGACTCAATTAGATAAAGGTGATGTGCTATGAATCATGTCTTTTAGTTTGATTGGACTTTTGAGTGTTGAAAGTTTCCTTTTATATCATTGCCTTTTGTTTGAATGATTTATATTTTAAATTTTTATGGATTTTATGATTCGTCCTCCATATGAATTTTGAATAACCAACATTAGGGATAAAATTGATACACATTAATGAGCTTTAGACATTGAATTGAGGAAGCTAAGTATCTAAAGACATGACTGACTAAATCACATAGGCTTTCCTAGGAACCCATATGTTATCTCAAGTTTCACCCATGTGTATGATTAATTTGATAAAGGAATAAGGTAATAAATGGAGATCCAAAGTGGATCGATAAGAATAGGATTAAAATGAGATGATACTTTTGTTGATTGATCACATGGTAAAGAAGGATTACTAAGGGGAACAAGGTTGGTATAACCAAGTCACAATAATAATTATCCATATTGTTGATATAAGGTAGCAAACAAACATGAGAAAAAGTAAATAAATCCATGAAAATAAATTAACTCATAGATATAAGCATGTAATCATGAAAATAACCATAAGTTAAAATGAAATAAATGAAACCATATATAATACATAATATGAAATATAAAGATCCATGTGAAAGAGATAAGTGAAGACAAATTTGACATATATTCAAATGATGTAAGATATATATAAAAGTGGATCATAAGTCCAATCCAAAATCATAATGAAGAGTAAAGTGAAATAACACCATGTTGTTTTCATAAATACTTATAAATTTATACATAAATATTATCCATAACATTTGATATATCTTTGTGAATTTGGATCCTAACTATAGTGAGTATCTCATTGATCTTCTAGGAAAGTTGTGAAAAGACCTCTCATCAAATATCCTCGATAGAAAATGTAGGTATATATTAAGGATCATGCTTATGAGGGTTATCATCCATAAAATACTCAAGAAGATAAATAAGAGTGTTATCTATTAGACAAGAAGGATCCACCAGTGGAGAAGGAACCATAGGTGGGGAAGGATCCATGGGTAGGGAAGGAATCATAGGTGGATAAGGGACCACATGTGGGGAATGGACCATAAGGGAAGAAAGAAGACCCATCTTATGTGGGTGACTTATGGGAAGAGGAATAGTGGGCATAGGAATGGTCATAAGATGATCTTAAAGATGTTATTAGAGGATGCAACAATGATCGATACAATGGGTACCACATTGGTGCCAAAGATAATACAACTCTCCATATTTTGGAATATATTCAAGTAATAACTTGGGAGGAGATATAGCCTTGTTTGTAGGCTAAGGAATGGTAGGATACAATATGTCTATATATTGTCAAATCTTTCAATAATGGGTAGAAGAATGATTATTTGTGCCATGTAAGAAAAACATATGCTTATTAGTAGACTTTATGGGTCTAATCATGAACGGAATAAAATCAAAATATAAGGAAGGCTAGTATAAATGGAAATTTATAATAATTAATAAATATATGAATATAAATCTATAGTAAGGTTGATTATCCCATTGGGTGGGTGGGGGGTCAAGTTACGACAAAATAAGAAGGCCATTGCCAAAGGGAGGTAGGGTTGGTGGAGAGGCTATATTAGGCTCATTTAAAGGAGAAAAATAATTATATATAGGATGAGGCTTAGATAAAGGTATATTAGGAATAGAATTTAGACTACACTTAGGTGAGGGAAAATCAAGACATGCAAAGGGTTTAAGGATGGTAGTAAGTATATCTAGGAAAATAAGCTCCATAAAAATGATCCATAAGCATTCTCCTAAGAGGTTCTACCAAAACTATGGGTGTACCATAGGAACACTCCATATCTATCCTGGAAACAAGTTGAATAATACTAAAATTAGGAACTATATAATAAGTAATACGATAAGATGAATAGAAAGACTGAAACAAAGAAGATTGATACCAAATAATCTTAACATCTCTAGCTGGGACAAGACCTCCTAGAAATGGATCATATAAAGTATGACCATCATCATAATTATGTGTATGAAGGTCGATGGTATAGGTAGGTATTATATTTTTGTCAAAAGTGTCATGATGAATAAAATTTTGATATTTGGTTAAGACCACAAGTATATCATCAATAAGCGGCTGGTGGGAATACAATGTCAAGGATGGTGGAAGTTGGGAAATGAGATAAAGGGATAAATTTGAATTTTTAAAATTAAGGTTGATTTCATATGGCTCATCATCATCATAATCTAGTGAGTTAGGTGGTATGTTCCTAATGAGTTTAGGGTGACTATGATAACCTCAAGTAAATTTGATAGGAAAATTAAAAATTTGAGACTCTCTGAATGGAACACTTGGCAAGGGTGAAACGGTTGAAATTTTTAATACACCATGTTCTTGGATTTATTCAAAATTCTAAGGGTTTTTATCTCCTTGAATCCTATTGATAGAACTATTGTGGGGAAATTTGACACATTGGCAGGCAAAAGAGGAAACATCCCTCAAGCGATGAGTTTAAGGCTTGCCAAGTAAGATGTTATATGAAAGGGAAAAGTTAAATATCATAACCTTGACTTAGAAAGTGATAGGAGGGATTATAATAAGGAGAAAAATGCAACCTAAGGGAGGCATTTGCCTTCTATCATAACATTGACACATACTACATATAGACTTAAGATTATACTTAAAATATCCCAAATTGTTAATGAAGTTGATGGGGGTAACATGATTACCTAAAACCTCATCAATAAAAGCACACTTGACTTGGATATCACCAATTTTAATGCTTATAAATAGTGGATGATCATCCACATGAAATATAATCTCATCAGGGATCATAGAAGAAAGAGGGAATTTAAGGGAAAGAGAAGTGTCCATTGATTTTTCAATGTGTATTAACATCTCTTTGCATTGTTGTACGATAATATATTCTAGCCCAAATATGGTAGCTTCACATCCTATGAGGGGAAGATGAGGGATGTTAATTTCAAATAATAGTTACATTAGGTAGTTGCAATGATGTAGAGAAGTTTTCATGAGTTCAAAAAAGGGTATTTGATATGGGAGATTGGTAAGTTCTAAAATAGGGTCCCTTTCATCATAACCCATAGGGGGACTTATAGATAGAGGTAAGTAAATTTAGAGAATCTCCTAGGAATGAGGATTAGAATTACATTCAAACTTGTATTGATAAGATGTAGTCAGTTTAGTTAGGGGACAAATCAGTTGATTGTCTTTAGATGATGGGATAGTTTATTTAGGTAATTCTGGTGATTGATTTGAAGAAATGTTATTAGAAGGTTGAATGTGTATATGTTTGGGTAGTTTTATAAATATTATGAGAGGTATTATCCAAATGAAGTGTTGGAATTTATTCTTGAAAAGAGATAAGGTCTTATTTCCCTAACTCTATTAGGTAAGATGAGGAAGAATCTTGGATAAAATAGAATGTTTGGGATGTTTAGTGCATGTGTGTAGGATTTGAATCAATGAAAGTAATCTCCCTTTGCATATTATTAATATTTAAAACGTTCTCTTGTGAGTTTAGTCTAGAATACTTTCAATGTTATTGGTGGAAGGAGTAGGCTTATCATTTTTATCCTGATGGTTAGGAAGAGGATCTTTATAAATGGAAAGATGAGCATTGACTTGGTTTAAATCTTGATTTTTGTTTTATGAGATTTAAAGGCTATGGATTGTTTTCAATTATGAATAAGTGAATTGTGATCAAAGTTTTGACAAGAAGGAAATCCATAGCTAAATTACTTAATTAACTACAAGTCTCATGAGAGTGGCCCAAACTTGCATGAAACCAAAAAAATTTATTTGAATCATACCATGATTTCATAGGGTAAGCAGGGTCAAGATCTCATGGTAGAGACTAAGGATAAAAACTTATGAATATGAATGTTTTTTTTTTATAAAAATGAGGATTAGGGGTGTTGCTTAGTGGGTGAGCTTGCTCCACAATGTTATTGGGAGCAATGGATTGAGTATTGTGAATGGTATCATAAGAATCAATGACACCATCATTGGTAGCATGAGGATGTTTATTTTTAAAGAGCATACAAGTGCCCATGGGAGGTTGGGATTATTCAAACTAAAACATGAGAAAATATTGGTACTTACATTGGTTAAGGGATTGTTTCAAGGGTATTCGAGAGAGAGTCCTAACTCAATATTATAACTTGGGATAAAGAGCATTAGTGAGTAGATGAAAGATATTGTCATCTACCATGTTATGATCACACTTATTAGACAATGTCTTCCATGATTTGATGAAATCTTGGGCTATTTTAGTTTTAAGTTGCTTGTAATTGATAAAGTGAGCTAAGGTATTCTCAGGGAGGGCACTAATTTTAAAATTTTGTACTTAGGAATTAACTAGATCTTCCAAGATAGTGATAGAATGGGATTTGGGTTTATTATACCAATCTAAATCATCTATAGAGAGAGTTTTTATAATATCTTGGTAGTAGTAAAAGTTCTTAATTTGACCCAATATTTTTAGAGATTATCAAACATTTTTAAATGTAAGGTGGGATTAGTTGATTCAGTGTAACTAATGGTAGGTGTAATACCTCCTATGTCAATTTTAGAAATTTAAGGTGTAAGAGGTTCATTTTTAGGATGTTTGATCATTTTGTTAATAAGGGATGGTTGAGGATTGAGGTTACCATGGGAATCCCTAAGGGGAGGTGAGAGAGGCATTTTTATTTTGAGCTCCCCAAGAAACCTATTGAGGTTGATTTTAAAGGTGAATATGATTATTTTACATTTGCATCATTTGATTAGCATTGTTAGCTTGAAAAGTGTTCATTTTATTAAGATTTTTTAATAAGATTTGATGGGTTTGAGTGGTGTTTTGACCAGTTTATGTGAAATGTGAAGCATTAGTATTAATATTAGTGGCTTGGGTTTCACTATGAGTAGTGATATGCATGACACTAGTGGCTTGAAAAATATTGGTTGAAAAGGAAGCACTAGTAGCATGATTATAATGTGTAAAAACAAATGTACTAGTAAAATTATTTGAATTAGAAGAAAAATAATCACTAATTATATGATTACCATTGGTAGAAAATGATAAACTAATGGATGCTTAAGGAGGAGGGGTCTTAGAAAAGGCCCACTAGATGTTGAGCCTACCATGTTAGTAGAGATACTTGGCATGAGGTTGAAGATATCAAAGAAGAAGAGGTCATAATATGATAAGGAGTTAAAATAGAAGGGAAGGTTTGAGAATCAAAGAAGGCATCATGCCCAAATCCATGAGAGAATGTAGGGGAGGGTGAATGGGGTTATTATAATTGACCACTTATCATGAGATTGTAAATAATTGAAGAATATTTTCCCTTATGTTGAAGAAACTCATTGATAAATCAAATAATTTTAGGCATGCACTCTAATTCTAGATGAAATTTTAAGGATAAAATAGGGTTAATAACTGATGATGAATGAGGAGAAGTCCCATAATTAGTAGTACAAGTGTAAACATGCACATTAATTTCATTTAAAGTGGAAGCCATAAGCTATTTTAATGGAAACCTATTAGGATTGATTAATTTCATGATGTTTGCTGAGTTAAACTCTATGTTATCTTTAAATAAAAATTTCATGATGAAAAAATGAGGTTAAAGGGGTGATGTATAGACATAATCAAAAAAATATATTTAGCTTCAAATTGGTCGACTGTGTGTTGTAAAATAGGAAATAAATTAGGAAGATAAGGATACACAATCATAGAGATTAACTATGTATTATTGAATAAAGAACTAAATAGGGAGATAAGGATACATAGTAATTTAGGTCGACTATGTATTATAGTCAAGAAGGATAAATAGTATGTAAGAGACTGTATCGACCATAATTATAATTTTATGAATTACCAGAAAACTTTTCAAGATAATTTTGAAACAATATGAAAGTTAGAACACAAGTAATTGGATTAATGTAGATGACCTAATTAGAACACACAACACAAACCTTGCATCAATGGTGGCTAATGTAAGTTTTGTAATACAACACATGATGATCAGCGAGTAAGTAAAAACTAAAAAATAAATGCTAACTAGTTGGTCATCGTAAATTTTAATATATTCTAATAAATTTTGATTTTAATGTGATAGGAAATTTAGTTGAAGTAAGGAACTAGAAAGCAATTTCAGGTTGATTTTAGGATGTTTGTGATGAAAGGGATCTATATTAGTGATGGTACTAGCTTGGTATTAGGGCCTAACCCCTCACTTCATAATCTTGCATCAATAAGGGTGTCGAGTGATTTGACAATATATACTATCAACCATGAATTATTACTTGGCCAAAAAACCAAGTTGGCTTCCCCTTTGGTGATGAAATCCAAG
>JARHVA010003988.1:1070000-1072500 GCA_037957365.1 Torreya grandis | reverse complement strand
GACTTTTTTTCATCCCTGCTAAGATCACATGACATGATCTTAGGAGTAAACTAGCTTTGGAATTATAAGTAAAAATTAAATTGTTTTTTAAATAAAGTGGAGTGTTTGGATGATGTGGGGAATCAATCTCAAATTGTAGGTGATAAAAAAGAGTTTAAACCAAGACAAATATTTTCAATAAAAGTAAGTAAATTTCAATAGAAGGGTTTTAAGATATCTATGGTCAAGTTAGATGAGATAGAAGATCCCAAGGAACCTACCATTGAAAATTTCCTATTTTTTATGACTATCATGGTGTGTTTTCAAAATAATTACCTAGATTACCTCCCAAAATGGAATTTAAATTCTCAATAGATATCATTTTGGGATTTGATCCTATATCCAAAGCACTATAAAGAATGACAACAACAGATCTTATGGAATTAAAATCTCAACTTTGAGAGATGTTATCCAAAGGGTTAATCCATCCCAAAGTATCACCTTGGGGATCACCCATGGTGTTTATAAATATTAAGGATGGAATTTTTGTTTGTGAATATATTACATAATGTTGAATAATTAAAAAATAAATAAAAAGTATTATTTACCCTACATTGATGATATTTTTGATAAAATATGAGAAGAAATAATATTTTATAAAATTGACCTTAGATTAGGATACATTAGTTGAGGATAAAAGATGAATATAACCCTAAGACTAATTTTTAGACAAGGTATGGACAATATGGGTTTAAAATTACACCTTTTGGGATAGCTAATATGCATGTGGGGTTTATGAATCTTATGAATAGTCTGTTCAAAGATCACCTAGATCAATTTGTGTTAATATTCTTAGAGGATATTTTAATTTTTTAAAGGATGAATAAGAACACTTTCAACATGTGAAGCTATATTTAAAATGATTATGAAAGCATAAAATTTTTGGGAAACTATCAAAGAATTTTTTTTTTCAAAATTAGGTACAATATTTGGGTCATATCATATTAGTGGAAGTACTTTACATATATCCATAAAAAATAAAAGTTGTCATGGAATGGATGAAACTTCAAAATGCCTATGAGGTGTAAATATTTATGGGTCTATTAGGGTATTAAAAAAATATTATGCCTAATTTATCAATGATAGATAACCCCATCACCTCTCTTCAATGTAAAGATAAACATTTCTTATGGAGTGATATTTATAAATAATCCTTTCAATTATTGAATGCAAATCTTACATATGATTTAGTATTATGTTGTTCTTGATCCAAATGGCCATTTTCTTTTGGTAACAGATGCCTTTAGGTATTGCTTGGGAGAAATATTATTTCAATAAGGCCATGTAATAGCTACTGAATCACAAAAACTTAAGCTTTATGAATAAAATTATGCCTTGCATGATTTAGAATTGACTACCATAATACATGTAATTAAAATGTGGAGATATCATATATTGGAAAAACCTTTTTAATCAAAATTGACAACTTAGGACTTAAATATGTATTCACTTAACCAAATTTAAATTCATGTTAAATAGGGTGGATCAAGTTTATATTAGATTATGACTTTGATAAAATTTATACAAAGGGAAAGGATAAAATGGTAGCAGATGCCTTTAGATGTATAAGGTACATAACAACCATTTATACTATTTGATCAACCTTCCAAGGCCAAGTTTCAAAAATTTATATAGGGGATGAATACTATGAGCATATTAAGAAAGCCCTTTCAAAAAATATGTAAGTTCATAGATATGAGGGATTTCATTTTGATAAAAATGGACTTATTATATTAAATAAAAGGATGTGCATCCCATATTTATAGGATTTGAGAATCACATGCTTAGAGAGATGCATAATGCTCCATATCCTAGTCATTCAGGGGTGGGGAAACTAATTAAATGATTTAGTCTATTATATTTATTGAAAGGAACCAAGAAATATTTAACAAAATTTGTGTGAAAATATTTGGAATGTCAAAAAGCAAAATAAAAACATGTTCATCCAAAAATATTGCTATACCCCCATTACATTAAAAAATAGAAGTGGTAGGCTATTAATATTAAATTCATCCAAATAATGTCAATGCCTAGAAACCTGAATGATATGATATTAGTAATGGTTGATAATATTACTAAGGTGGCATAGTTTATACCAAATAAGTTGATAAATGATGAAGCATTTTTAGTGAAAAGGTTTTTATAGGAAATTTTAGATTACATAGAGTTTTAGATAACATTATTTCTGAAATAGATATTTGTATGAACTTTAGATTTTGGAAAACTCTAAATTCAATCTTTAGAACATAATTAAAATTTAGTACATCCTATCATCATGAAACAAAAGGGAAAATAGAAAGGATAAAACAAGTCTTGTAGGATTTATTGATAATGTATTGTGTAGACTGGCAATATAAGTAGGAAGAATATCTTTCAATAATAGAGTTTGATTACAAGAAATCTTATTATTCAAATTTGAAAATGGCACAATTTTACGCTTTGTATGGAATAAAAATATATA
>JARHVA010003988.1:1057500-1065000 GCA_037957365.1 Torreya grandis | reverse complement strand
CCAACCATTACTACTTGAAGGATGATGAGAGATGAAGATTGTGAGCCTAAACATAAATCCCTCAACCTCTTTAAAGCAAGAATTGTTGTTTATTTTTTGATAGTAGAGATTATTGAATATGTGGATAATGACTTAGACTCTTTGAAGTTTGAACAATATAATTGATTTGGAAAAATGTATGTGATAACTGTATACATTGTCAGTCCATAAAAATTTATAATTTTCATCTTTCATTAAGGTCATAATAGATATAGGTTTACCTATGGTCAATGTGATTAGCTACATGTGATAAATATTTTCCTTTCACACTTGTTCTCCAATGGTTTTGAATGTTTGCATTATCATAACCTTCCCCTTAATGAAGTGAAGGGACATTCCTAGTGGGGAGGTTTCAGGGGACCATCGGTATGTGGTTGGAGGAAAAGTGACCAAATGTTTCCCTCCCTCCATAAAACTAGTAAAAACTAGTCTTAGATGCTTACTCATGACTATAAATCATTTCAAAAGTTGATTTTATATTTTCTTGATGATACAATTCTATATTTTATGTTATATATTATTGTACATTATAGATGGGGTTTTTAGTATTATTGTATATTTAATGTATCTTGTTATACATTATATTTGATACTATTGGGTATTTTTTTTATTGTACAATTTGAGATTTGAGGAGGTTTATGTATATTTGGATCTATATAATACATATGTTTCTTACTATTTCACTTATAAATTAGATTTGGCAACACTATATTTTTGGTTTGGAATAATGATATTTATATGAGTATGATTTTAAAATATTTTTGTATTCCTTTTAATATTTGAATAGTAATTGGTAAATATTAATATGATTATAGTTTAAAAAGTGTGATAAATTTTTAAATCAACCTATTTGGATGAGTGATGTGTCCCAATGCTAATTTTTTAAATGGTGATGACTAGTGCTATTGGAGATTAACCTTATTTGGGTACACTTCAGTCCTTTAGGATTATCCTAAGTTTATTTTAGACTTGCATTTATTATTATGATAAAATCACTTTATTCTAGATTTATGAAGTATTTCTCAACTCTTTTATCCTCTTGAAGGATGCTAGGAGTTATTTTCACAAGAAATTCCCTCCCCCCACATGTCACACACTTCCATTCACTTTTGGGGGAATAGGATATTTATCACACACTAAGGAGGCCTTAAAATGTCATCATGGGAGTATTAGTAACTCTATCTTCCTTCCTCTCACTTTATTTAAAGAGCCATCTATTATCACACCCAAGATCCTTTATGCCTTTGAAGGCACTCATGGGATGAGTGTTCCTAAGAGAAAAGTGGGACACAATACATGGGATAAAATATCCCCTCATTAATTTTATGAATGATCTTGGTTTAATCCGAGGACCAAGAAAGTTAACCTTTTATACTCAAATGGTCATGCATGTTACCATTGGGGGTTCAAGCTATGCATTTTTACACTTTGTATTAGTTACTAGTTGAAGTAGCTTATACTCATCATTTACTATTGAGTCATACCTCACAAATTTATAAATTAGGGGAGAAATTTTGGATTCTAAAATCAAAATAAAAATGAGGCAAAGGTATAGCATGAAAGAGTATTTCCAGTCCTAGAAGTACTAATGGTTCAATAATTGAGCTAAGTGTCCAACCATAGCTATACCACTACATGGTAAGTTTCACCGAGGATTCTGACTTAGGTTCTTAAAATAGGAGGAATATGAGTAAATATGGAAAAATGATTGATTTGTAAACCCATCACTAAATATAAATATTCAAAAATCCCATAGTAAATAACACAAACTCTTTCAACATAATTAGTAGAGTGACACATCAATTATAAATGTTTTATGGTAAATAAAAAGGGTTCATAAATGGGTTAGAAAAAAATATATTATAACCATTGTAATCATTAAGTAATAGAGAATTAATTCAATCTTTTAAGCATTAATATTCATTTAAGAACTAGAAATGATTGACAAATTTTAATAAATAAGCCATGAATTTTATAGAAAGCAAAAGATTGCATTCTTTAAAGCATGTTTGTTTATAAAAGTATCAATTATGGCAAACATTCATGCTCAAAAGGGTGAAGGAAGAAGCAAGTGAAATCTTGGATTAATTATGATAGTGTTTTGGGACCAAGAATTTCCAACCTTCAAATATATATATATATATATATATATATATATATATATATATATATATATAATTATACTTTTATAGACGAGGATGTGGCTCACCTCTAAGCAGTACAAGATTCCCATCTAGGGCCATGATGACTACACTAGGTTGTTACAACTATAACAGTTTGAAAATGAGAATATACTCCTCCCAAATCACCTCAAAATATCTCTAAGGGCCCACATAACTAATGTGTAGAGTGGCCTTAGATGAACCACTTTATAACTACCTAGACTCTACTCCCTTGATGGATAGTACAACTACCACTAAGTTAAAATATTGATGTAGTTTGGTCAAATTCATAGATGGCTCTTGAAAGATCACCTCTAAATAGGCCACCAACAATTGATAAACTTGGAGTGGGGCCTCCATAGCCACCTTGAATTCTAACACTTTGATAATGCTCATAGTAGATTAGGTGGATTGTTCCATCACCACTTTAGCCCCAACCTTGTTGACCTTAGCCACCTTATTTCTCATGACCTAGTTGAAGTGACCAGGGTGGACTTAGAACTAACCCCTAACCAACATAGTGGCATTCAAGTAGAATAACATAAAATTATTAACCTCCTTAAAGGAAGTAAATATATATTTCTTTCATTCTTATAAGGGGACATTGTAGTCTATGTCAAGTTAAAAAATTCCTTATTTATAGATCTCATGTTTGATATAGGCTTAGGTGTAAAGTGGGCATGATCTTTAGTTCTGGGAGCATGCCCTTGTGAACTATAACTTCCAGCTTCCTAAACTTTCTCTCTACTAGGTAAATTCTTTCCAAATAGTCTTAGGTCCTCTATATATTTGTCTTGATGGCTGCCAAAGTCTCTATCACTTTTACCAGAGCTAAGAAAAATTTTAAGAGGGCATATTTAATTTGTCCAATTAGCTTAGCAAAGAAAGATCTCTTCACTTGTGCTTCCAAAGATCAGACTTACTCTTGAATGTCCTCCATCAACTTATATGACATGTTGTGCATAGCTTAGATGACTAATATTGGGTCTTCAACTACTTTTTCCTCCCCTATGGAACTATTCCACTTAGTGAGAAAAAATACTCTATTGAGTCTATTAGAACAATGGGTTACCCTCTTGGATGAACTTTTATGTGAGGATTTTCTACATGTTTTTTATGGTGTGGTATAAGTCCCACTACACATCGAGGTCACACTGTATTGTCATATTACATGCCTCTAACATTGTATCTAGTTATAGGGTATGAGGTATTGGTGGGGTGACAAATATAGTGTTGATAGGTGGAGGATGAGGTAGAGGGGGCATGGATAAAGTAGAAGGGAAAGAGAAGGTGAGAATGTTGTGCATGGTTGAGGCTAGAGGCACATGGGAAAATTTTAGAGGGGAAAAAATGGGAAACATGGGAGGTACCACTAAGGTGACTATTGAAGATACAAATAACTAGGTGGTTCCATGAGAGGGCATTAGAGAATGGATGGAGAAATAGAGGGGACCTAAATGGGTGTCAATTACTAGTCCTTATTTGAACTTGTCTCTATGCTACTTGGGATGTCAAACCTCAATGCTTGAGCAACCTAGGGTTGAACCATTTAGAGTGGAACTACTTGAGGTCTAGTCACCCAAGGTTAAACTAGCTGAGGATGAGTTACTTAAACCAAAGGAGGTGATGGCAATGACACTAATGACCAAAGTGTAGGAGGAGCTCTAAAAGGAGAAGCTACTAAGACTCCTTGTATAATTATCCTCAAAATCTTAGGTGAGTCACTTGAACATCCTTTCTAGGCTAGGCTAACAAGGAAGAGGTAAGGCTAGCCTAGGTATAAGGCCCACATTATGCCTATTTTCCTTTCTTTTTCTTTCAATCCTTAATTTTAGTAAACACCTTCTGATCATCTAATGGATTTAGGTAATGACCATTATAATCCTTAGGATGGTATTGATAATTGAGGTTGAGATAGGCTTTATATTTGGCTAGATTAGCCTATATAACACCAATAGTTTCTTAGTCCCTATGATATACCTTACCTAATGCAAGGGATTCCATTACAGCTACCATCTTCTATAGAGGGGGAAAGTATGGCAAACATAGTGCCTGATAGTGATTTGGAGAGACACACATGCCTTATGTTGATGGTTGATGTAGTTCTTGACGACACCTTCCACTAGTTGTTATGTAATTTCCTTTTATAATAGGTGGTCCAATACTTGATAGGGTAGGCAAACAAGAGCCTTGAGAGTGCCTACCACCCAAATGATCATATCATATTGATAGTGATAATAGTCACTAATTGGCATAAGAGAGTCCTAGATTTATTTTAAGAACTAAGGCATGGGTGACTCATTAATGGCTATGTAGACCATCAAGTAGAAAGAATTCTATAGTTATTAGATGTGGTTTTAATAATGGTGGCCATATAGTTTTTAGAAAATGGCATGCACCACCACACCCTTAGGAACCCATGATATAAAATTAAAAGGTTTGAGTATGAGCATCCCATAGACTACATATACTAAGTATTTCATTAGGTATAAATCATCACCTCCTCAAGCATCTACCACCAATTTGATCATGTTGAAGTTGATTATCCTTCTTAGGTCAGGTACTTACTAAGATTTGAGGATTATGTGGAATAGGGGAATCCATAAGAAGTTGATGTGTAGATAGTCACTCCCCCTAAATAGTATATTAAATAGGGTCATCATAACATGAATTCCCTCTTTAAAGGTGAAGATAATATACATATTCATTTTTAGATTATTGACCCACTTTGCATCAGATTTCTCAACCCAATCCTTTAGGATGTCATGATTATGATGAGTGCTAGTCCAAGTGGTCATTATGGCTGAGTCATAGGTGATTGTGTACTTAGGGAGGTTACAATAATCCTTGAAGGTATCTCCAAAAATGTCAATGATTTGATGCCAATTTTTCATAGATCAGACCATGTCATGAAAGCCATCTTGTGCATGTTTCACCATGTGCAACAGTTTATTAAAAAATTTAGTATAAGGAAAGACGTTAGGCTTAGGCATGGATTTATGTATCCCACACTTATCATAGGCCCAAAGGTCATCTTCAAATTTGACCTCATCCTCATCATCACTACCAGAAGATTTGTGTACTAGATCATTGGGCTTGAACATTTCATTGTAGTACTTGAAACATGTTAAGCCAAATAAGAATGTAGTGTTTCTATATTCTAACTTAGATTTGGGTTTGAGGAAGAGGTGGCCATTATAGATAGTATAGAATTTTATGATAAGTAATATTAAGAAAAAGGGGAAACATGGGGGCACTAGTTAAATCATAAAGTAAGGAGTAGATTCTAAGAGTCTGAAAGTAATAAAATCTAATTAGTTTACCTTAGGGGAATTATAGATGTATGCATACATCATGTAATTTTTTTCTGGAGGATCACTTTGCATGATTTTAAATTTGATTTGGTGTTATGATATTTACAACTTATTTCCTAATCTAGACATAAACTTAGAAATAATGATCCCTCATCACCTGTTAGATTTGGTGATCATGATGTGATGCTTTATAATGTCCAATCATGTCCTAATTTCCCATCCAATTAATACTTGGAGAGTGTTAGGCACATGACCATACCATCCTCAAGGCTTCTTGGTTGGTTCCTTATTTATGCCACATGTCCTTTACTAATTAGTTTATGTTTTAATGGCTAATGCCTCAACATAGCCTAATGCTCTACCTTTATACACATGGGAGAAAAAGAATTCCATCTAAAAGATGCATGGCATATTTTGATTAGATTTTAAACTCTAGTTGTACCTTGGTCTACAATCCCCAAGGTATTTTTGGGTCTATCCACTAATATGTATAGAAATGCTACATGCCACAATGTGATAATTTAGGCTCCCCTATGCTTTGATATCTTTGTTAGGTTTAGGAGACTAAAAATCTTGATAATAGGATGTATGGTTATTTTTCATTTAGTTGAGATATCGTAAGATTTGACATATCTAATAGATCTAGGATTCTAACCCTTTTAACACTAAGGTGAGCTCATTCATTGGATATTGATAATTCTAACTTATAGGATGTGACATTCTTCCACTTGGTCAAGATCTATTAGGATTTGAAATATTTTATAAAACCATGAGACTAAGTAGTCTAGCTTTGATCAACATGGCATTCTCTCTTTGGGTGAGACTCTCTTATGCTTTAACATATCTAATAGATCTAGGAGATTGACTACTCTAACTTTAGGTCACCCTAATTGGGTAGGCTCTGATAAGCTATAACTTATTGTGAATGATCCATGTTATTCCATTTTATTAAACCATCTTCCTTATATAAATGCACAAAAGTGATTAATTAAAAGGAAAACAAATGTGATGAACTAGTTGCTCACTTGCCTGCGAGTTGGATTACACAAGGTGCCACATAGGACTCTAAAAGCATAATACTCTAGGAGATTAACAATGAAAATAAACCTATATAGAATTTAATGTAGTGAATATTATGAGTAAGAAAGTGCCTAGTTTATTTTGGGATACCTCTAGGAATAAATTTTGTTAACTTTAGAGGTCAAAAGGGAAATTAACAAGGATGAATCAACCCTTACAAACAAGACAATCCTTTGGGTTAGCTAGGGTAGATTGGGAATTCAAATATTATCTCTTGATAAAGTTGGTCAAATCAAGATAAAAGGTTTAGGAGCTATATGTTATATCATTTTAAATAGGGGTCCCCCATTTTTGTGAAAAAAAGAGGTGTGTTGTCCACAAAAAATGGTGACTTTTCAAGGGGGAAATGGTATTTAAGCACCTAAAACCCAATATGTTAACCTTCATTCCTACATTAAAAACAGAATAAAAGAAAAATCATTAAGTATATCAAAAAAATAAGGAACTAAAGTAATGTGTAGAAAGTGACATATTGAGCCTTATTCCCTTAAAATATCATCAGTGTGTATGAGGTGATGTGCTTTTAATTGATTCAATTTTGTATTTCCCTCAAATAGGTCAAGGTTGTGCTAGACATTAGATCTCCTCAAAGGGCATTATTAGTTATATGGCCTAGAGGGGATTGGTATGGGAATTGCTTTGCTTATATCTAGGCATCTATAGCCTTGAAAGAGATACCTATGATCCCATTCAAGGTCTTACTCCACTACCAACTAGGTTGGAAAGCCTACAATGGAGGCTACCTGAATAACCCTTTTGAGGAAGACTCAAAATTTAGATTTTTCATATTATTCTAGTCTCCTTTTAAAATTTTATTATGAAGAGATTTGGCAGTTTTATCCATTGAGGGTTTGGGACCAAACCATAGGTGATGGGACATTTGGATAATTACCTAGATGATGTCA
>JARHVA010003988.1:1010000-1052500 GCA_037957365.1 Torreya grandis | reverse complement strand
ATCTACTACCAATCTCACTTGGTGATGTAATCGAGGGGAAATTTCATGGTTTACTGGGTTCAAAAAGCTTAGGTGTTGGTTTGGCATAACATGACTCAAAGGGTGCTAGATCATAATGGGTAGCATCTAAAGCATGGGAATATTTTGGTTAGCATTGGAAAAATAGTTCAAAGTAGGAATATGTAGTAAGACATTATTAATGGGAGACATCATTTGACACTATAAGTTTAACTATATATATAATTTTATGGATTTATCATAATATAGGGGTTTATTTCACTATCTATGGGTCTCATCTTAAGAACATCATCATCCATGAGTTTAAGGCATTTTTGTACATCTCTAACACTAGTTAGGCATTTTGATAGTAAAGCATAATAATTCAGCTATACATTTTATAGACCTCAGCATTAAATTTTATAATGATCATTAGATTCAGATTTTATGTAATCAAATTACTAGTAGAGGACACTAAGCTCAATGACTTACCCAAATTGGGTGAAGAAGACACTATTAAACTAGTCCCACTTTGCAATTCAATTTTTAGGGAGGTTAAGGAACTAGTCATAGGTTGAGTCCATTAATGTGAAGGGGAAAGATTAAATGCTACACATTTGCATTCCATATTGATAAGTCTTAGGTTAGTCTTATATGAGGTTATGTGCTCTTCAACCATTCATCTTAAGATGAGAGTGAAGTGAGGAAGGTATCTTTTTGATTTCATAGGTAAGTCATGGACAACTCTAGGAATGTTGATAGCCAATCCAGTCAACCAAGGTACTTGGAGATCCCTTGTGGGTGGTATGTTTAGGGGAGACTATGAAGACAAACTATTAGAATTGTCTACTAGTCTATATCTAGGTCTACAAATTTTAGGCCTTTATTAGAATTAAAAATATGAAATATTTAGTCTATCATGATGAGACCTAGTTCTAGTGATAAGTACAATAACACCTATGGTGTTTCATAGAAAACCACAATTAAAACATTGCCATTAGTAATAATAACCAACATAAACATATTTATACTATTAAATAGGTTTGGAAAATAGATTCCCTCTTTATAACATCAATTTTTGTGACATCTAATATCTTTTCTACCTCTAAAGTCACTCATGAGATTGAGTGTTTTGAGGAGGAAATCGAGGGACAATGCATGGGATTAAATATTCCCTCATTAATTTTAGAATTGGTGTTGGTTAAATCCAAGGCCTAAGAAGTTTAAACTTTTATACTCAAAGGGTCATCCTTGTTACCACCAAGGGTTCAAGATATGTTAAATTTCACTTTGGATTAGTTACCAACTAAAGTATCTTATACTCATCATTTACTATTGAGTCACACCTCATATATTTATAAATCAAGAGATAAAATTTGGATTCTAAAATAAAAATCAAAATGAGGGAAAGGTAGAGCACGAAAGAGTGTTTCCAAGATTGAAATTTATTGTTATTAAAGAATTGAGTAAGTTCCCATCCATAGCTATACCACTATGTGTTGAGTCTCATAGAGGGTTTTAACTCATTTTTAAACGATGGGAGGAATATGAGTAAATAGATAAGAATGATTGATTTATAAACCCCTCTCTAAATATCAATATTTAAAAAACTAATAGTAAATAATAAATAATCTCTTTGAACATAACCTATAGATTGACACACATATCATAAATATTGTAATGGAAATGAAAAGGTTCATAAATGAGTTATAACAACAAAGCACATTATAACCACTATAGTAATTAAGTAACATAGCATTATTTCAATTTTCTTAGCATTAACATTCATTCATGAATTGGAAGTGATTAAAAACATTGAATAAATAAACCATAAATTTTGTAGAAATCAAAATATTGCATTATTTAAAACAAGTTTGTTTATAAAAGTATCGATTAAGTAGACATTCACACTTAAAATGGTGAAGAAGTAGGTGAAATCTTAGCTTAATTATGATAGTTTTTTAGGACTAGGAATTTTTGACCTTAAAAATAGAATATATTTATACTTTTATAGAAGAGGATAGGGCTCACCTCTAAATAACAAGATATTTCCATCTTGGGCTATGATGGCCACTCTATGTTGTTATAACCATATCAATTTAAAAAAGATAATAAACTCCTCCCAAATACCCTCAATTATCCCTAAGGTCCCACCTAACTAATGCATGAAGGGACCTTGGATGAACCACTTCTAAAATAACTAGATTATACTCCCCTAATAGCTAATACAACTACCACTAAGTCAAACTCCTAGTCTAGTTTGGCCATATTCATCAGTGGATCTCAAAAGATCATCTCTAACTAGGTCACCAACCTTTGATAAACTTGGAGTAGGTCATCTATATCCACCTTGACTTATGATAACTAGATAATGCTCATAGTGGATTGGGTGGATATGTTTAGCACCACTTAGGCCCTATCCTTGTTGGCAATTAAAACTTTATTTGTCATGACCTAGTCAAAGTGACTCAAGTGGATTCTAAACTTGCCCCTATCCAATAGAGTGTTATACAGGTGGAATAACACAAATATATTGATGTCATTAATGTAAGTAAATATATTTTTCTTTCCTTTTTCCAAGGGGTCACTATAGTTTGTGTGAGGATCAACTACTCCTTAATTGAAGCACTCATGTTTCTAGTTTATATTTGGTATATGATTGGGTCTAAAGTGGGGATGATATTAAATTATGGGAACATGTAATTATTAATTATAACCACCAAATTACTATAATCTCTCTCTAATATATTAATTCTTTCCAAAAAATCTTGGTCCTATGAATATGCATCTTGATAGTTGTCAAAGTCTCCACCACTTTTCCCATAGTTGAAAAAAGTTATAATAGAGCATCTTTAACTTATCCAATTAGATTAGTAGGGAAGGGGCTCTTCACTTATGCTTCCAAATCTTTAAATTTCTCTTAAATGTCATCCATTAAATTCTTTGACATGTTTTTCATGTATTAAAGGACTAATATGGGTCTTTGGACACCTTTTCCTCTCCCATGGAAGTCCTCACCTTGGTGAGGGAGAAAATATCCTATTTGGTCTATCAAAACATAAGGTTCCCATTTTAGATGAAATTTTGAGTGAGGATTATCCACATGTTTCTTATAGTATGGTCAAAGTCTCACTACACATTGGGTTCATCCTACATTTGCATCTCAAGTGCCTACGACACTGTATCCATTCCCATAGTGGGAGGAGGTGTTGGTGGGGTGACATAGATGGTGGTGATATGTAGAAGATGAGGTGGAGTGGGCATGGATAAATAAAAATGGAAAGAGGAGGTGAGGAGACTATGCATAACCAAGGTCAAATTCACTTGGGTGAATTATGGAGGGGGTGAAATGGAGAACAAGGGAGGTACCACTACAGGGGACTAATGAGGAGCTTAGAAACTATGTAGTGACATGATAGGCTATTAGAGAGTGGAAATAATAATGGAAATGACTTGAGCAAGTGTTAGATCCTTATCCATACTCTGAATTATCTCTAGGATCTTAGGATGCTAAACCTGAGTGATTAAGAAACCTAGGGTAGTGCCTTTTCGAGTGGATCCAATTAAGGTTAGGTAATCTAGGGCAAAATTTCCTGAGGCTAAGCTAATTAAACTAGATGAGGTGTTGGTGACAAATCTAATGGTGTGAACATGTAAGATGAGCTATAGGAGAAGAAACTATTGGGACTCCTTATATAAATTTTCTCAAAATCTAAGGGAGTTGCCTAAACATCCTCATTAAGCTAGGCCAACATGGAAGAGGCAAGGTCATCCTTGATAGAAGTCCCAATATAATCCTACCTTCCTTTGTTCTTCTTTTTAGCCTTAATTATAGTGAGCATATCATGATCATCTATTATATTTAGGTACAGCTTGTCATCATCCTCAGGCTAGTAGCCATAATTAAGGTTGATATGGGCCTAATGTTTGGCTAATTGAGCTAGTATAAAACCATTTAGGTTCTATTCCCTATGATCTTCCCTACCAAAATTGATGAAGTCTCTTCCAAATACCATCTTCTATAGAGGGGGGAAGCCCTGATACACATGGTGATTGATAGTGATCAAGAGAGGTAAGTGTGTCCTCTAATAATGTCAATATAGTGTTTAAAGACACCTTCCACCAATTGACATGTAATTTATTATTCTATGAGGTTTTCTAGAACTTGATAGGGTAGGAAAAGTGGATCCTTGAGAATTATTACCTCCTAAATGATCCTTTCATCTTGATAGTACCAATAGTCACCAATAAGCCTAAGAGAGTCACATATTTCCTTTGAAATTAGAAGCATCAATACATCATTAATGGATATATAGACCAATGAGTATAAAGACTTATAGATTTATTATATGTGGTTATGATAATGGTATCCATATACTTTGTAGAAAAATGTATGGACTAGCACACCCTCAAGAACCCATGCTGGAAAAGTAGAAGGTTTGAATGTGAGCATCATACAAATTACATCTATCAGGTAGCTCACATGTAAAAAATGTAACCTACCTAGGCATTTACTACCACTTTGATCATGTTGAAGTTGATTAACCCTCCTAGGTCAAGGAATTTCTCACCTTGGCAGATTATGTTGAGTAGGGTACTCTAAAAGAGGTTAATGTGTTAACATTAACTCCCTTGAACAATCAATTAAGCAATATCATCTTGTCATGAGTTCCCTCTTTGAAGGTGTAGACAATATACATACTCACATCCATCTTGTTGACCCACCTTGTATTAGGGTTTTTGGCCTATGCCTTTAAGATGTTATGAGTCTAATTATTGTTTGTCTAGGTGGTCATAATGGCCAAATCATAGCTGATTATGTACTTAGGGAGGTTATAGTAAGAGTTGAAGGTAGCTCCCAAGATGTTAACAATCTAATTTTGGTTGTTCATAGAGTATACCATTTCTGGATGCCATCCTATGCCTATTTTTTTGTGCATAATAATTTTCCAAACAATTCAACATAGGGAAAGATCTCATGCTTAGTAATGGCTTTGTGCAACCCACACTTCTCATAGGCCTAAAATACATATTCAAATTTGGCATCATCCTCATCATCACTACTAGAGGATTTTTATACAAAATTAATGGACTTGAACATTTCATTATAGTACATAAAACATGTCAAGCCATCTATGCATGTACTATCTTTGTAATCTGGATCAAATTTTGGGTTTGAGGAGGAGGTATCTATTACAACTAGGATAGATTTCTTTAAAAAAGACTGTTGATAAAAAGGAGAAATACAAGGGGTTAGTCGAAGTAGAAAGTAAAGAATATATTCTATTAGACTGAGAGTAGTAACAACTAGTTAGTTCATCTTAGGGGAATTATAGAGGTCTATATACATCTCTCTCATTGATAGAATTTGGCAACTCACTTGGCATGATTTAAAATTTGAGTAGGTGGCCCAATCTTTCCCATTTATTTCCTAATCTAGACATATTCAAAATCATGATCCCTCACTACCTTATAGATTTGGTGATCATGATGCGATGCTTTATAATGTATAATTAAGGCCCATTTTACCATCTAATGAATGCTTAGAGTGTGTTAGGCACACATTCATATCATCTTCAAGGTTTCTTGATTATTTATTAATTTTTTCCACATGTCCTTTGTTAATTAGTTCATGTTACAATGATTAAAACCTAGTCACAAGCTAATTATCTATCTTTATATGCTTGGGAGAAATATAATTTTAGTTAAGATATACATGGAATATTTTTATCATCCAATGGATCTATTACCATAATAAATTCACTGGGGAGGGTTCCAAAGCTTCCATTTAAGCCAAACTATGTAATAACCCTAACTAAGTTCTATGTTTTCATATTCACTAAGATAATAAGTAAATTATAATCTAGTGCTCACCAAATATTATGGCATAAAGTGGGGGTAATAAAAATTAAATGTAAACATTCATAGAAAACATATACTCACATAAATGTATACATAATCTTAATGCATGGGTGAGTAAAAATGCATATCTATCTAATCTTATAAAGGAGGAACAAAGTTAGGAATACTTATATATGAAGATGAACCCATCAATCCTCAATCTCTCCCTTGGACAAGGTAATTCATAAGAGGTTGTTATGGTATGTAAGGATGATAAGGATAAATAAGCCCTATGCTATATAACCTATCAATGCATCTACATTCTTTATCCACAAGACAAGATTTGTATCTCCAAAGAAAGTGTGAAACCCTAAGATATGATCCTTAATTATAATGGTTGATAATTAGATGCATAATATATATCTCATCTTCTTCCTTTTTTTTATAAATGATGAAATGGATATGATTATATAGGTAGATCTAACCCTAATCCTTTCCAAAACCTTAGGCCAACAAGGTCTACCCAATCAACCTTATATCATTATTGATAAAAATAAATTAGGTCTCAGTCTAGTTATCCAGGGGCTACCCTAGAATCTAATAAGTTTTATCAATTAGATTATAAGGTTGATGGAGCTAATAGTGTAATATAAATCATCAAAATAGGTTTTAGGCTAGGGAAGTGATAATTAATGTGTAAAGTGACTAGAAGAGGGTGAAAATAGGAGGCAAAGCTTACATAAATTTTTTTAGGAGATGGGTGTATAGATAACAAGTGGTAGTAAAGGAAAATAACCCTATGAATCAATAATGGTCTACCCACCCCTTTCCTGGTGCACCCTTTATGATGTGTAATTAGATAGATTGAAGCTTGACATTTACATGAGTATATGTATTCTATCCATGTTTAATTTCAATGTTTATTACCCCTAATTTGTGCCATAAGCTTTGGTGAGCACTAGATTATACTTTACTTGTTATTAGTTTAGTGAATATGAAAACATAGGACTTAGTTAGGGTTATTGAATAGTTTTCCTTTAATGGAGGCTTAGGAACCCCCATAGTGAATTTATTATGGTAATATATCTCTTGAATAGGTATAGTAGATCCATCTTGGTCATCACCACAATTATGTAATGTATCCACAATCAGAAGTGTAAGTAGTATTTATCTTCTTTGAGTTAGGATTCATTTATAGATATACTACATTTCCCATTGCATAAAACTCACATGTAAAAATAAAAACCTACCTAGACATATACCACCACTTTTATCATGTTGAAGTTGATTAAGCCTCCCAAGTTAGGGCCTTTCTCACCTTGGAGGATTATGTGGAGTAGGAGAATCTGAATTAGGTTGACATATGGATAGTAATTCCCCCAAATAATTAGTTGAGAAAGATCATTTACATGTGAGTTCCCTCTTTTAAGGTGTATAAAATATACATATTCACATCCATATTATTGACCCACCTTGCATCAAGGTTCTCGACATATTCCTTCAAGATGTTATGAATCTAGTGAGTGTTTGTCTAGGTGGTCATAGTGGCCAAGTCATAGGTGATTATATACTTAGGGAGGTTTTAGGAAGCCTTGAAGGTAGCTCATAATATGTTGATGATATGATGTTGGTTATTCATAGAGTATACCATTTCATGGATGCCATCATGTGCCTATTTTATTATGCATAAAAATTTGCCAAATAATCTAGCATAAGGAAATACCTCATGCTTAGTTGTGGCTTTATGCAACCCACACTTCTTATAGGCTAAAGGGCATCTTAAAATTTGGCCTCATCCTCATCATAATACCAAAGGATTTGTGTACTAGATCAATGTCCTTAAACATTTCATTGTAGTACCTTAAAATTGTCAATACACTTAAGGATGTAGTGTCTTTGTAATCCAGATCAAATTTGGGGTTTGAGGATGAGATAGAAATTAAAATTAGGATAAAATTATATGATAAGAAACACCAAGTAAAAGTAGAAACATAGGGGCCACTATTAAAATTAAAAAGTAAGGAATAAATTCTACTAGATGGGGATCAATAAAAAATGATGAGTTCATCTTAGGGGACTTATAGAGGTCTACATACATCTCTGACATTGTTAGAATTTGGTGACTCACTTGGCATGATTTTAAATTTGAGTTGATATCATAATCTTTCCCATTTATTTCCTGATCTAGACATAAACTTCCAAATCATGACCTTCTAGATTTGGTGATCATGATGCAATGCTTTAGAATGTATAATCAAAGCCTAGTTTCCCATCTAATTCATGCCTAGAATGTGGTAGGCACCCATCCATATCATTTTCCAGTCTTCTCAATTATTTCCTAATTCTTTCCATATGTAATTTTCTAATTAGTTCATGTTGAAATGGTTAACACATAGTAACAAGATAGTGTTCTATCTTTGTACACTTGGGAGAAAGAGAATGTTAGATAGAAGATGCATGGCATATTTTGATTATCCTTCCAACTCTGGCTTACCTTGTTTTGATAGCCCTAGGGTCTTTTGGGGTCTATCTACCCATATGAACATATATTAAATGTGGAAAAATATGATAATTTTGGATCCCACATGTTGTAATATATTTTTCATGTCTAGGAGATTGACAAACCTGACATCAAGTTGCATGGTGCTTTCTCATTTTGTTGATCTCTCTTAGGATCTAAAATATTTGATAGATCTAGGAGACTAACCATTTTGACACTAGGGTGAGCTCGCTGGTTGGATTAGGGTGATTCTAACTTCTGGGACATGTAAAATTGTTCCACTCAATTGAGGTTTTCCAGGGTTTGACATCTTAGATAGACCTAGGAGACTGACTAGTATGACTTTGATCAACATGGAATTATCTCATTAGGTTAGGCTCTCCCTAGATATAACATCTTTCATAGATTTGGGAGACTAACCATTTTAAATTTAGGGCACCCTAATTGGATAAGCTTTGATAGGATCTAACCTCACTATTATTAATCCATACGGTTCCCTTTCATTAAACTATCATCCTTATATAAATCCATAAAAGTGACTAAATAAAAGGAAAACAAGTGTCATAAACTATATGCTCACCTAGATTACACAATGTGCCACATAGGACTTCAAGATCATAACATTTTGAGAGCCTAACAATGAAAACAAACCTATAGAAAAGTTTGTGTATTGAATATTCCAAGTGAGAAATCACTTGGCTTATTTTGGGATTCCACAAGGACTCGACTACATTAACTTCATAGGTCATAAATAACTCAATAAGGACCAATCAACCATTACAAACAAGACACTCAATTGGAGAAACTAGGGAAGAATGTGAATTCAAGGATTCTCTCTTGATGAATTTGGTCGAAGTGAGATACAAATCTTGGGAACTCTATGTTATATCATTTTAAAGAGGGGTCCCCCATTTTTTTGAAAAATTGGTTTGTTAGACTCAACACCTTCTCTTCCTCTCTTCTAATACTTGTCTTCTTATTTGATTCTCTCTCCTCTTCTTTATTATTATTACTTTTAATATTGTATTGTGAGGATATTTATTATTAAGGATTATTAATATTTATGTAGATATTTTTCCAAATAGTTTATTTTCTCACTTCAAACATCTTGACTCTCTCTTTTATGGATTACTTTCCTGTGATGTATTATTGCTTCATTTTACACTCATTATTTCCTTCCTTTCTCAATGTTAATCTTTCAGTTTTGGAATAATTCCCAATATGGTATCAAAGCTATGGCTTATTTAACATTTATCATTAAAAAATTTGTAGGTTTATTTTTGGATAAAAAGTAATTTTTTATGTTTTTTTTAATTTTCTTAAATTTATTAAGCCATTGGGAGTTTATACATTTATTGAGAAATAAAGTAGTCTTCTATTATCTTTGAGTTTTCCTTACAAGGCTTTTAATTTTTTAATTTTAGTAGCTTTGCATGGTAACTTAGTTTTGATATATAATTTTATTTTATGCCTATATTTACTCTAATATTGGTGTTCTTCTTTATTTCATGCTCTTTATCTTACTAGTGGACTGCACAACCCCTAATATTGGTTATTTTTATAATTATTATAGCATCCTTGTCCTTTATTTAAGTTTTTTTTCACTCTTGTTGATTGATATTTATCTATGTATCATTTTAATTGGTACATATTTGTATTGGCACCTCATTGATATTCATATTTTTGGATATGCATGCCACCTTCCTATTTATTTATTCTAATTATAATCCTTTAATATAATTATTATATACATTTTTTGTATTATTTATATATTTTAACTAAGAAAAAATTTTAAAGGAATATTTTTCTTTCATTTCAATAGTTTATCATTTTTAGATAATTATTAGTGACACTTTCCTTCTATGCTTTACCTTGAACTAGTGAAAAGATGATCATATTTGAGTCTTTTCATTGCTCACTTTCCCTTTATATGTTTTCACTTTACTAGTGGCATTCACTTTTTATATATTATCATTTTTAATTTTTTTTCATGCTATTTTTTATATCTTTGGTTTTATCCTACCCAAATTTATTTTGATATTCACCTTATTTGGCTTATGGCACTAGTTTTTGGAATTGATAAGGCACTGCATTCTTATGTTCCCTCACAATATTTTATTCAACTAATGTTTATCTTAGCATTTTAATTTTTTGTATTATTTTGACTATATCAAATTTCGACTTCTAAATCATATAAAATCCAAGCCAAAAAAATAATTTTTAAGTATCAAATAAAAATCATTATCTGTATTCATATAGTGAAAGAGTCCAAATGTCCAATAAGACAAGGTGGGATAACTACATGTGGCTTATTTTTCCTTATTTGAGTATTCTACAATTAGGAAATGGCAAATAATGAAATGGGGTGATATGGGTTATATCATCCCATTATGCATTATCATTTTTTACATGTTTCTAGTCCTCACAAGCACACCTAGGGTTTCAATGTGAAGGAGGCTATTTTTTTGGATTTTTGTGCATCATCAAGGTTTAGAATCACACATACAAACCTTATAGATATATTTTAAGGTGATTTAATGGTCATAAATGCATTTTTTATCACACCACTACCAACCACTAAGGTTAGTATTGATAGTTGATACTGACCTAATAGTAATGGAATTGACCTTGCACATAGATACAACATAGTTCTTGAACTAAGCGAATCATAGGTATGATTTAATTTATTTTCCACTACCAAAAGAAATTAATAGTCTGATAGTCAGTCATTAAATCTAATTATGCATCCTATTATTTTACTTATTATGTTTAACATATTCCTTTTTTCAAATTATTGCAATCAATTTTAGCATTTTACATTTAAATATATGCTTGAATTCCATATATATATTAGTATTAATTGCATACTAATTTATATCTTATTAGGTTTTCTAAAATAAAATTAGGTTAAAAAATAAACTTGTAATGAACATGTAGAAATAAATGTCCATATGTGAAATGAAATATAAAATGAAAATGAAATTTTTGAGATTTAAAGTGCAAAGAAGGAATATACCTATAATTGGGTGAACCCTTTGCCTTGTGATGTTTGGGGATATGATTATTATTTATAAATCATTAGATAATTATGATTCCTACTTAAGCTTAGATAATTAAGCTTCCTACTAAATCCTTTGGATAATTTTGAGTGATCATTCCACAAAGGAGAAATGAAATAAAACAAGGGCCATGGGTTGGGAAAATGAATGCATCAACCTTCATGATTATTGTTAGGTTGTTTCATGAAACTAAACCTCAATTATATTACTCAATTTAAGTAATTTTAAACTTAAGATGAAGGGGGAGCTTGTGTAAGGCTCAATTAGGATGAACACATCACTAAAAATAGACTTGTATATTCAATTTGTTGCCTTCAATACCATTGATGTCATGTTCTTAAATAGAAAAATGTAATGATGTATGCATGAAGAATATTCATATCTCATAATCTAGATCAAATAGAAAAATATAATAGTGTAATATGAATAACATGTATGTTATGCATCTATATCCCATTTTTTTTGAAATTTGAAAAATCTAAATATGTAACTTATGCTCCTAGAAAATGTATGCATATGTATTAATCTACAAATATCTGAACCAAACTAATGTTCTTAACTGATATGAAATCTATAACAACCCCAATAGGTTTTACTGGAATATAGTATTTTTAAAAATAAATAATTACACATATTCATCATATAGATTTCACCATGAGAAACCCAAATAGTGATCTTTAACTAACTGTATTAATTTAGTTAAATAATAGGTTTATAACTAATCCAATTAGCTAAGGATCACCATGAATAGATATATAAATTTTTTATGATCATCATTCCCCTATTCTTGGAATGGGTACCTTCCTTTATTTAACCTTAAAAAGTGCCCAAGATATCTATCATAGTAAAATATTTGATTGCATAGGGATTTGATCTAATTCACCATTACGTGTGCTTTTATAGTTTTGGGTTAATCATTCATTTTAAAAATAAGTATTTACACTTAGAAATGTTTGAATTATTGCATGTCTTATTCAATAATGAATTATTGACCATTGACAGGTCAATGATGTATAGATAGGATTTTACTAAGGAAGTGTGACTTGGCCCTTCAATAAGACATGAACATAGTGAGATTCATTGGGTCTTTTTAAACTAACATTATGATGTGTTTAAAGCATTTAATTATAGATTTTTAATTTAAATTTGCTTAAGACATGTAGTGACATCTTCAAATTAGTTTCTCAATTGACTTTATAGAATGTCAAATTAAACTTACGGCTTATGACACCTCATGGATGTCAAAGTTTAGATTGTAGCTTAAATGGATAGGTGTCCACCTCTCTAGGCTTTGAAATGGTTTTAAGATTAATCATATCCTATGTAAGACACCTATAGTAAATCTACTAAGTTAAAAAGCTACATGGTATCATCCAGAGAACTCATGAAGAATCTAGCTATTGGAATTCAAATACTAAGCTACATGTCATAATCTTAGCCCCTTTGAGTGAGGCCATTCAATCTAGGACAGCACACATCCCACCATTATTATAAATCCTATGAGATGTCATTAAATATCTCAATGGTAACCACACAAACTCGATAAGCCTTTTGAAGTGATGCATGTTCCCTTTAGGTTCATCCAAGGTCGACGTGTGTTCACACCACATTGCATCCATATAAGGCTCATGAGAGCTTGTAATTCAAACATATGGGTTGATCTGAGCCATTTTATTAAGGCTTGATGATATACAATTGTTTGAGGATCCTTCTAAGAATGACACTTGGCAAAAGATAAAAAAACTATATGAGAACAATGCATGCCCCCTTTGGGCCCACATGATTATTCCAAGTTTCATTCCCATGTTATTTCTATCCAAGATCTACAAGATGACCTCTGAGATGGATGCATGTCTCCACATGAGCCACTTGATTATCACTAAATTACTGATGGTTATCCAAAAGCCTTCTGAAGGAGACACTTGGAAAAACAAAGATGCAAAAGCCTTCCAAAGGATACACCTAGAAAAGTAAAGCTATGATTGCCTTATAGGAGAGACGCATAGTAAAGAAAAGTTATGATTACCTTTTGAGAGAGCCACCTAGTAAATAATAGATTTAATCACCCATGAGAGTGATGCATGGTACTCCAAAAACCAATCAAAACTATAAAATACCACCCAAAAACTCATTATGAATTGAAATATGTCATATGGTAGGATATAAATGAGCCATCATGCTAAGTTACATTCTAAGAATATGAGAGGCAATAAACAAGTTCCACATAAATAAATTTTGAGCCAACTATGTAACTTAGTCATATTTAGGTCCCACAAGTACTTAGCTAGATCCAAGGTGGTAGTCATGTGTCAAAAGGTGGTAATATTTATCTTTAAAGTTAAAATTTATGGAAAATTAAAGATAAATTTGAATTCTAGTGAAATTAATTACCAAAAAATAGTCTGAAGTTATTTCAAATATATGCAAAGTTGAAAAGTTTGACATTAATATAATATGAAATAAGATTGCCATCAATCTCACATTAATTACAGTAACATTTCAAAAGGATACTCAATTAGGCTATTTCTATTTTCATTTCAAAATTTATACATGTTTGTTCTCTTTGATATTTGTGCTCTCACAGTATGACAAAGCTCAAGTTATTTACAAACTGCACTCTAGACCACCATTGTTAAAGATTGAATGTTACAAGAGGATACCAAACAGATGTTGATTGCTACCTAAAGCATTGAAAGAAATGGAAAAAGTAGGTCCATCCACTATAGGTAATATCATTTATTTTAGAAATGATGAATTTTTATTCTATTATGATAAATAATATTTAAAGACACTGAATTCATTCATGAGGCAATTGTATCTAGCGACATGCATTACAATATATTTATTTCAATGTATAAGTAGTTATGGATGCTGAGGAGGATGACACCATGCCTCATATAATCCAATTGGATTAATATATCTTATCCATCAATGTATTCTATCTCTATAGGGCCATAAATAAGTTAGAGGTCATGCCATGTGCTGACCTAGTTTATAGTATCTTTGAGAGGTCAAGATGTGAGGATGGGTTACTAGAATAAATGTCCCAAGGATTCCTATTCACTTTCATAGTAGGTCCAATATTTTAGATGTATTATGACCATCCCTCCCAATATATATATTACAACTAGGTCATCCTTGACAGTTGGTATGAGTTGCACTCCCTAGAGAAGGTCTTAGCATCATGGGTGACTAACCTAACAAGAGTTGTTCTCATGGATGACCAAGAAAACTTACACATCCACCAATTTAGGAAAGGATGTAGGATTGGATTATCCCTCCTAAATAGATTATTAAATAATTGACACATTCCCTATGTATATATAATAACTATCCCATTGCTAAAAATCATCCTCAAGGAGCATTAGATTCCCCCACTTGGGGAAATTATTAACAATAATTTGGTATATGCAATTCAAGACATCTACAAGAATGGTGCCCCATTTTTCATGATGCATTACTTGATGGAATTAATTTATGAAATGGGTCAACTAGGTTAGAATTCATGGTCTCCTAAGTGATATGAGGTTGTGCCTTGACTCTTCTTTGTAATGCACATTCATAGATTTAGGCAAAATATTAGAGTAATTACAAAAGAATTCTACCCAATGCTCTAAAAATCAATCATTGATTATGAGATTTAGATGGTCCCCTCATAAGCTAAGAAAAATATGTAATAAATGGGTAGATACTAGCTATACCTAGGCTGCATAGTTAACCAAATAGAGGGAGTGATGGTGGATCATCTTATATTGCCAAGGTATGTATCAATGAAGATGGCAAAAGAGGAAATGGCTTATCAACCACTATATGGAATTGATGGAGTCTTCAAAAATAAGAATACATACCCCTAAAAGGTTCCATACAAACTAGGGAGGGCTAGGATCACTATGTGGGATGACATTATTATAGCTTTAAGGCATATGGACTCATACCTATTACCTAAGGATGACTTCAGACCTTGGGATCCTGACAATGACATTATCGAACATCTATTAAAGTTTAAGAAGGATGCATAAATAGAGTAAAATCATCAAGAGTAAGTTCATGAATGGATATATAGATATGATATGAACAATGAGGTGGTAGCAATAATGGTACAAGGAAGAACATAAAACTAGAAATGAGACTATATAGAGAGGAGTATATTACTAGGTATTGACCACCACCAACCAATGGGAACATGTTTGATGTTAATTATGAGGAATGGTAGGATGAATAAGAAGAGGACAACATTATTCTTATTATGAACATGCCATATATACCTCCAATACTTGCCACTTAAGCAGTTAGGACCTGATTCCAAGCTTTGATCAAAGAAGATCTAGGAGCCAGCTTGACACCTCCTAAGGGCCTAAATTAATAATTGAATCTACTATGGAAGATATTTTTCAATGCATATAGAAACCTAACACTATTTTTATTTACCTTGAGGAACTTTAACAAGGCATTGAGCTCTCTATGTAAGAGGTACAAACACTAGCTAGTAGAAAGATCAAAAAGGTCTACAAGAGGAAGAGGGAGCCCAAAACCATGATGAGAGGAGAAATAAATCTTCCACAAGAATCTTAAGTGGATTATAACACACCTCAAGCTACCATTGGATCATAGGATTCTAATTTAAGTGCCTTCCCACTACCTTTGTTACCCATTGTAAGTACATCTACTTCTACATTTACTTATGTGTTTTCTCCTCCCACCATTATTTACCCATTAGCTTCAGCATCATTAACCTTTTTAACCACCCCTACTCAACCTTAATTTGATACTATCTTGGGCCAAGATAGTGGTTCCTCAAGATTCACCATCCTCCACTTCATTTCCCATGCCACTACCAATATAACACCTTCATCAACATCCCAATGCACTAGTGTTAGTTAGTCTATAGGTTCCACTCCTTGTAAAGTAGACACAAAAAGTGCATCATTTGCCATAAAATCCCCTAAATCTACAAGGCCATTAAGGCCCATTTAAAAATAGTTCCCATTTCAAAATCCACTCAATATTATAATGGCTACAAAGGTGAGTGTGCCTTCAAAATTGCCTTCATTTATCCTTAACATGGGCCCTACAAAATATCTATTTGGTACACTTGGGTAAATAGACCCAATGATCTTTCCTCACATTCTTGTTATATATTTGGCCTCTACTTCAACTCAAGAACCTCTATTTTAGCCACCCTCAAGAAAGTCAACACATATTATTACCCAAAATTAGTTCAAAAACATCATACATGCAACAAGACAAGAGAGGCCTTGGGTGGTCTTCTCTACACCAAAAATTGGGATGAATTTAATGCTTCCATAGGCACAATGAAGAGGGTAGTGAGGAGATAGGCTGAGAAACCACAATATAGCTTAGTGGTGGCCCATGAAAGTGAAGAGTCCCTCTTCACTTTGACAAAGAAAAGAAAGGCTAGCCCAGGTGAGGTGAAGGAATATGGAGAGGACCCTATGTCCATATCCCAAACCTAGGTAGAATCCATATTGGCCTTGATGAAAGTTATGTAGTAGGAGATGAAGATATTAAGGGAACATATATTACCTATAGTTCTAGATAACACTACTATTCAGATAATCAATGTAGTTATCAATGTCTTCAACTTGTACAAAGTCATGAAGAGGAGACAAGAAGATGGGACCCTATAGTTTAATGTGGTCATTAAATTTGACCAAAATTTTTGACTCTATGATGCTAACTTGGCAAACCTAACTAGAGTTTCAAGAAGCAAAAAGTTCCCAAACCTCAATGTGTTGACATTTGAGGACATCATCCTAGCATAGACCATCTTGATGAACATAAGAAGGATATTAAAGAGGTGGCTATCTCAAGTTAAGGATGTGACTGAATCCTTGGAAAAGGTAAAATTTAAGATTTCCCTCTTGTTGAAGGATGCCATGGTTACTAGAGTGACCAAACCTAATGGCACCTTCATGGATGACTAAAAATTAAAGGCTTAAATGAAGCTATTTGCTCCCAAGTTCTAACAGGACATTTTCAAGGCCCATATAGCTACTAAGGTAATGAACATTTTGGATTTTACCAAGTAGAGGCTAGAGAGACTTGATGTAATTGAAGAATCACTAAGACCAGTTCTTGTAGAACATGAAAGGCTCATTCAAGAAACACTTGACTTATTCCTTCACATGATCCTAAACTTTTTCTAAATTGACCAAGATTACCTAGCTTTCATATAAGTTTAGATGAAGGAAGAGGTAGATAAGAAATAGAGGCAATAAAAATAGGCATCTCAACAACCTCCTCCAAAACCTTGAGGAATATTTAGCCTTATTTTATAAATTTGAATTTAAGATATTCCTATTATAATATGTGGGATTTTGGCCACTTGGTTTTATTTGGATGCATTTTTATGGTCCCACTTGTGCTTGTATAAGAAGTTTCAAGGAATATATATAGGGGTGTCCCCCCTCATTATAATCAAGAACAATTGTTATAAAACTAATACAAAAGAGCTAAGAATTTGAGAGATTATTTATATGATTTATTATGTATTCTGTGATTTATATTCTATGATTTATGACTCTCATGCTTTTATATAACTAATGTATTCTTTTATATTGACTAATTTGGTAATAACATTCAATGTATGCATCTATTAATTTGAGTTTAACACTAAGCTAACAAATCTACAAGTATATGTGCTCTATTTTCATCTTATTTTCAACTGAATGTGCTTATGTAATTTACTATGAATGAGTAATTATTTTTCAATATGTACATTTAGATATAAACATTTCCATTTCATTGAATATTCAACTACATTTATTTATATTTGAGTAATATACTAGAGTTTGTGAGTGTTAGTTTTATATTTTATTGTCATAAAAGATAGAAGAATTGGGACCTTTGATCATCTAAAGCAAACTTTATTTTCTACCTTACCATTATTACCTTTGGGTCTACCCCATGAATCAATATAATTTAGTCATTATATAAAAATCCATGGTTTATTTTTGATTGGGAAATAATTTGCAAAGGTTAGAACAATTTCACAAAGAGTAGCAAGAAATAAAGTATCACTGTGTAATATCTATTGTCCCTACAGTAGGGTTTATTTTCAAACTTTCAAATGGTGGTCATATATCTAATATTTTTATATTTCCAATATTAGTCATATAAAAAAATCAAGCATTGAGTCTTTCAAGACTTAAAATTGACTTTCTTACTTTCCCCTTATTCCTTAGTGACACAAGGAGCACTTTGAGTGCATCAATAAGAAGGGAATTCATGGCACTAGAAGGAGGAGCCTTACGAAATTAATTTCATGAATCTTATTGAAATTATGGTGTAGTTTATTAAATATGTGCATAATTATTTCAAAGTACACAAATATTGTTAAAGAACACTAAAGATCTATATTCTTAGCATGTATCTTTGCATTCTTTGAAATATTTCATCAAAGTTAGTGTTCATATAAATTTGGTAAATAATCTAGATATTTGTCTACATTTATGTAAAGATAGGTGAAATACCCCATCCTATAGGCATATTGAAAGTTTTTTTTTTTATCTTTGCAAAGGTTGATAAAAATTTGGTAAATAATTTGGATATTTGTAAGAATTTATGTAAAGATCAATCTTTGAGACCTCTTTTATACTGAATCTAGGCATTTAAGATCATAATTGGTCTAATTCATTTGGGATTAAGTGAACCTTTGCATGGATTTATACTTAAAAATGTTTTAAAGTGCTTAAATGCTTTTAGATTGTTGAATTAGGCATATAAATGCTTTGGAATGCTGGTATAACACTGATATTTGCATACTAACATGTAAAACTAACAACATTTGTGCATATATTGAAAAATCTAATGTTTCAAGGTTTTCATCCTCAAATATAAAGGTAAAGCTACCTGATCTAGTTTGTAAGGGATTTTTCTATAAGAATTTGGTTGATCTTTGTAATATTTAAGTTACCTTTAAATTTCCTTTGCTCTTAATACCCATTCTACATCCCAGAGTTTCTTAGGATTAGAACCAGATATTGATATAAACCCAAGGTCCCTTTAAAATCCCTAGAAACCCATTAAAAGGCTAAAATAGATAAAGGTAAGCATAGGAAGTCTAGGACCCAACCAAATTCCCCATCTATCCAAAAACTTTAACCCCAATTGAAAATCATCGCATCATTAGTTATTTTATCCATCAATGTCCCTAGAGTTGTACATGATCTACCAAGGAACCTAGAGAAGTATTTGCCTCTCTTTACCCCATTTGTAGAGTAATTATTGAAGAGCATATAAATTCAATCAAAACATCTTTAAGGCTAGTTAATGTGATTCATGAGGAGGTGGATTGTCATTTATTTCACTTTACATACTCAGACATGGATTATGATTGGTTCCTCAACTTTTTAGAATATTCCATCATAAGATAGGATATATTAAATGGTACTTTTATTTCCCAATTAGGTAGTGTAGTAATCCTAAGAGTTATTTACTAATAGTTCACCACCCTAAATAGGGACATAAAAGAACCCATTAAAACATTCAATGCAAGGTTTGAAAATATGTATACCCTAACATTGCCACCTTATAAATAGGTAGATGATTTGGATTGAGAAATATAAAATAATGTCTTAGACCTGATGACAACTATCTTCCTAAGAAGAGCCTTGAATATTGACATGTTGACTTTAGCATATGCTAAATCCATCCATATTGATGAGCAAATACACCTATAGAGGTATCCCACTTTTTCTATACCAAACTATGACCCAATGATGTCTACTTTAAATGTCATTCTCAAGAAGAATCAAAACATGCCTGCATTAAACCAATCACCAACTAGTTATCATTAAGCCACATTGCACCCAACTAGTAATAAGGATTATTCAACCAAGAAAATGTTGGATCACATCCCCAATATAATATCATCAAACAATAATGCCTATAAATAATACCAACACTTAAATGGTGACCCAAAACAATATCTCATAGCCTCCAAAGGGAGAATAATATTCAATATAGAGAATGATTCAAAAACTTGCTAATGATTTCTTGGATCTCAAAAAATAGATGTGAAATACTAGTGAGAGTTCTAGTAGAAGTTACAATTTATAAAGATATAATAGACTATTCAATAGCTCTAACAATAATAAATATCCACTTTTGATAAAGTTTTTTGAGATCAACATTTACAAGTTAGCCTAGCCCAACTAATGCCGAGTACACAATATTGCCAGACATGGAGAATTAGACTGTGTCAAATTTTATCATACATTTGAAACCATTCAAATACAAATGGAGGAGATGAATCCCACTAATCACATTAATGTTAAAGGCTCTAATAATACCATTGATACATATATAACTTCAAAAATAGTCCTCATGATTGAGACCTATGATTTTACCAATCAAGATGAAAATGAGCTTGAAGATAATGTTGAGGAGGTGAATGCTTTTCAAAAATACTAGAGAAGTAATTATACCTTGAGAAGTAAAGGTCAAAACCAACCTCTAACAACTATACCTCTTGATATTAGGATAAAAAATAATCTTCCAACCCCTAAAGGTAAGGAAAGTTAGCCAATAATATAATCTACTTGTATAATATCAAAGGGTGGATACAACATAGTAGAGGATATGAAAAATATCAAGGAAAACAACATTGTATCAACTTTCTTAATTCATTGAATAACATGATTTGCTATTAAAATCATTGAATGAAAAGCCTAACTCTGGCAAAGCTAAACCAACTCATGAAAATTTGGTAATGTATAAGAGTAAGCATGAAGTTCCACCATTTCTATTGATTGTAAGGATTTTTGGTAAGAATCTTAATAATTACTTGCTTGATTTTAGTGCTTCAGCTAATATTATGCCTTTAAGAATCTAGGAAAAATGGGATTAAACCTAATTAAATTAGATAAGGTAATGGTGTAATTGGAAAAATTAGGAGTGAAAGTGGTAGGTAAATTGTTGAATATTCATATGTAACTCGCTCATGAATCCTAGATATAGAAGTTCATCAACATTCAATTTATTTACATACCTGAGGCTTATGGATTGATATTAAATCATAATTGGAATAAATCCTTGAATGGATATATGTCCACTAATTTTTCCCACATGTGGCTACCTTGGTGTAGGATCCCTAATCAAATTAAGATTTATCTAGAACCTAAAATGAAATACATGATCATATAATATAATGCTAGGAATGAAAAGGTAAATTACCGATCCTCTAACTTAGGTGTTTACAATTTAGAAACCACTAACATTATTGTAAATGATAAGATGAAATAAGATATCAAATGTCCCTAAAAATTACATGTTAATGGTACAAGAACTAATCAAGGTTATGGCATTAGAATTGTTCTAACAAATCCCAAAGGAAAACAATATCTAGATTCTTATAAATTATAGTTTCCTTGTACCAATAATCTAGTGGAATATGATGCTCTTATTTTAAGACTTCAATTTGTAATCAAACATAAGGCAAAAGAATTGTTAGTCTATGGTGATTTTAAATTAGTTGTTAACCAAGTTAGGAGTAGATGTTAGTGTAATCTTTCTTGTCTAATAAATTATAAATTTAGAGTTTAGGATTTAATTGAGTATTTTAACTCATTAATATTATTTCCTTGCCCAGAGAACTAAACCAATTGGTGGATTCTCTAGCCTTAACTAAATCAAACCTGGTGTTACTAGAGTCTTTGAACTTGTAGGATTTGCCTATAGAAATAATTTCATTCCCCTCTATATAATAAAATATCAATCACTTACAATTCTTTGATGATGATGGGCAGATAATTGACTTCATGTGTCATTCTAGCATATTTGAATCCCAAATTATTGATGAACAAGATGGAAGTTATGTACAATACTCAAAGGATAACAAATATGGAGTAATATAACTTAATGAGAATTGAATCTTGAAGGTAATGATATCCTTATAAATAATGTTTGACTTGGATAAAAAAATTGAACCTAAATAACCCAATGTGATTAGAAAATATTATACACAAAGTTAACTCAAGAGATCTTGGGAATGAGAAAAGTGTTAAAATTAGTTTAGTTTACATTGATAAATATCTAAAGGAAGTTTTGTCCATTTTAATCAAGTTCAAATATGTCATTGCCTAGTCATATGATGATCTTAATATATTTGATACTAGTGTGATTAATCACACTATCCCCTTGAAAGAGGCCTGAAAACCCTTTAAGAAAGTATAGAGGATAGTGAATCCAATACTACAACCAATGATTTATAAATAAGTGAAGAAATTTATAGATGCAAGGATAATATTCCCTATACAAAACTTGATGTGGGTTACCAATCTTATGCTATTCTTAAAGAAGAATAGAGAAATTAAACTCTATGTCAATTTTAAAAACTTGAACAAATCCTTAGAGAAATGACAATTACCCCTTATCATCCTTAGAGAAGGTCATTCAATTGGTGAGAGGGTCTAGAATGATGTCATTTATTGATGGTTTTTTAGGCTACAACCAAGTCCTAATGAATAAGAATGATATAATGAAAATTGTCTTTACCACCAAATGGGGAACATTTACATATAAATGAATGCCAGTTAGATTGATCAACATAGGATAAAATTTCCAATGAGCAATGGACCATGCATTCCATGGATTAATAGGTAAGTGCATCATTATTTTCATGGATGATCTAACAATTTTTCTAAAAATAGAGGTGATCACATGATGCATTTAGAACAAGTTCTTGAGAAGTACAAGAGGTATGGCATTTTTTTAAATCCCAAGAAAAGCATATTATGTGTAACTAAAGGAAAACTTCTAGGAAATAGAATCATCCTAGAAGTTATGAATATTGACCCTAATAGGATAAATGTAATTTCAAAGGTAGAAATCCCTAACAACAAAAAAGATTTGAAATCTTTCTTTGGTAAGATAAATTTTGTAAGAGAAATTATCTCTAGTTTTGCAGAGATTATAAGGCTACTCAACATGATGATGAATAAATATGTGAAGATAGAATGAACTACTAAAGTGAAGAAGGCCTTTCAAGACATCAAGGATTCTATTTTTTAAGCTCTTATTCTAATGATCCCTAATTTTAGCAAAGAATTCTATCTATACTCTTTTGCTTTTGATCACAATGTTGCTATTGTCTTGACATAGAAAGAAGATGACAAAGAAAATCCTATAACATTCATGAGCACCAACTTGAAGAATTCTAAACTAAATTATCCTATTCTAGATAAGTAAGCTTACACTTTGGTAAAGGCCATCAAGAAGTTTAGACACTACAACCTAAGGAATAAGATGTATGCCATAGTGTCTAATCTGATTATCAAGTTGATATTGGGATAAAATAAACTTAGAGAATGAAGAGGGAAGTGGATTACCAAACTCCAAGAATGTGACATAGAAATAAAATCTACTAAACTAGCTAAAATCGAAGGTCTAATCTAGCTTATTGTAAATATTGATCGATACATTGACATTTTACAGGTTCAAATAATTCAAGTATCTAGTGTTGTTTAGTACAAAGATATTATTCACTATTTAATACATAGAACATGCCCCCCACACCTTAAATGGGATTAAAATGGGCCCTCAATGTAAGATCATCTTATTTTATGATTAAAATAAGAGTCCTCTATAGAAAAAATTACAAGGGGATCTATTTAAGATGTGTTTCTAGTGTTAAATCCATAAAAATCATGAATAATTTCAATGACAAACTGGGAAGTGGTCACCCTTTAGGCCATACCATAACACACAAGATATTGAGAGTAAGATACTATTGGCTAACCATATTTAAATATTCCCATGCTCATATGTGAACATGTCATTAATGTCAAATATTTGATTGATGAGAGATAAAGGCAAATATGCCTTTACAACTAGTGATTGAAGTGAAGCCATTTTCACAATGGGACCTCGACTTTGTAGGAGTGATCAATCCTAAATCCTTAATGGGACATAAATTTATACTCACTTCCAGATATTATTGCACTAGGTGGACTAATGTAGTGGCCACCAAGAATAGTAGAGAAATTTACATCATCAAATTTATAGAAGAAAATATCATTACTCAGTTTGGGATGCCCCTATCCTTAGTATGTAATAATGGCCCAAACTTGACATCAGTTGAATTAACTGAGTGGGCATATGAAAACAATATAATTATCAAGTTTGCTTCAAACTACTAACCTTAGGGTAATGGAGTTGTATAATATACCAGTAAAAACTTGATGAATTCCATCAAAAAATCTATAGAGAAAAAACCTATAGAATGGTAGTCCCTACTAGAGTATGCTTTATGGGTAGATAGAACAAGATAAAAATAGGTGATCAAGGAATCTCTATTCCTACTAGTCTATGGGTATCAATCTATTTTACCTATCACACTAAAGTTTCCCACTTATGAGTTCATGGATGAGTATATAGAAGGTGATGAAAGAGTAAATTCCCCAACACTAAACATCATCCAAATGGAAGATGCTAAGGATAAATCATTAAATAATTTCAGCAAGCATCATGATGTTATAAAGAGATGGTTTGATAAATGAGCCAAATTTAAAGTGTTCTATGTATTAGACTTGGTCCTACTATGGGACAAGGCCCACAAAAATAAGGGACAACATGACAAGTTCACTCCTCTTTGGATTGGACCATATCAAGTGGTAGAAATACTAGTTTAAAATGCATTTAGACTCAAAAACCTACAAGGGGATAACTTAACCTTGCCAATCAATGGGTAGTATATGAAACATTATTTATCTATCACTCTATCTCAAACTCTAAAAGGATAGTAAGATTGTTTAGAGTTAGAGTGGGTAGGAGTAGAGTAGTTTCCTTTCTTAATTTTCTTTCTTATTGTGTTATTTCTCGCTTTCTCACTTTTATTTATTATTGTGTGTTTTCTCACTTTATTCTTTCTATTTATTTTTTGTTGGGTGGTGTAGCTTAGTAATAAGTCCTTTGGATAAGAATTCACTATCTTAATTTGTGTTAATATAGTCTTGAAAATGGGAAGAAGGGATTGATAGTTTTAAACATTGGTCATCCAAAGTTTATAAATCTATTATAGTGTTTCAATTTAAAAAAATTGGGTGAGGTTAATTAGAATTTGGTTTTATCATAAGAATCCTAAGTCATTTAAAGACAGTAATATGGTTCATATGATTGAACATTTTCTTGAATAGGAGTTTGAATCTGTGTGGAACATCATACTATCACTTAAATTCACAAAGTAAATTTCTAGGGTATAACTTGATATTTGAAGGTGAATTACATCCAAACTATGTCTTGACAAAACCTTACACCTGGCTAATTCTAGATCCTAACCATTCTATTTTATGAATGTAAGTATAAAAAAAATGATACATTAATGAAGTGAAATCATAAATTTCCTTTAGATTCCATGAATGGTGATTTAGGAAATCTCTACTAGGGGTATGAACACTTGGTAGTAGATCAAGGCTCAGAGTGGAGCTAAAGGTATCTCTAGTAGGGCTATGGATGCCTACCTGGTCGCAGAGCAAAGCCTAAACCATTCCTAACTAAGCGAAACATAACTATATAAAATTTAAAGAATGCTTAAGTCATTTCATGTTTGACATCTTAAAACTTGAAATTTATCATTTTTGAACCCAATGGCAATGGTTAAATAAACTCAAATCACACACATAATATGATTGTTTACAAGGTTTAAATTTTATTTCTAGCCTATGGGCTTTCATTACTTTTGAAAAATAGTTATGATACTGACTGAAGATCAAAATGAGATAAATATTTTTTTATTCATATTTGAACATAATATATATACTATAAAATTTGTAATGTTTCCACATAGAGGTTTCCATTTTTTGATGATCAACATTCCTTTATTCTCAAAATGGGGACCTTCATTTCTTTAACTTTAAAAAGTGCCCAAGATGCCTAGCATAGTAAAATGTTTGAATTCATAGGGATTTTATCTAATTAACCATTAATTTTAATTATATATTTTTGGGTTAATCATTCATTTTATAATAAGGATTGGCATTTATAAATTTTCAAATTATTACAAGTCTTCTTAAAGTTTTATTCAATAATGAATTATTGACCATTAACAGTTTAATGATGTGCAGATAGGCTTTCACTAAGGAAGTATGACCTAGACCTTCAATAAGATGTGGAGATAATGATTTTAACTAGGTATTTTAAAACTAACATTATGATGTGTTTAAATTATTTACTTACAATTTTTTCTTTAAACTTGTTTAAATTTTCTTAAGATGTGTAATGACATATTCAAAAAACTTAGTTTTTTACTTGACTTCACTGGATGTCAAATTAAAGTTATGGCTTATGATGCCTTATAGGATGTCAAAATTAACACTACAACTTAAATAGATAGATATCCACCTCATTATGATTTTCAATGCCTTAAATATTCATTGCATCTCATGTAAGACACCTATAAAAAATCTGCTAAGTTCATGAGCTATATGACATCATTCAGAGAGCTCATGAAGAAGCTAGCCATTGGAATTCAAATCATGGTCTTCATGTCATAATATTATCCCCCATGAGTGAGACAATTCAATCTAGGATATCACACATCCTATCATAATGTTAAATCCTATAAGATGTCACAATGTGTCTTAATGGCAACCAACCAGACTTGAGCATCCTTTCAAGGAAACATGTGTTCCCTTTAGGTTCATCTAAGGTCGATGCATATCCACACCATGTTGCATCCATATAAGGATCATAATAAATCACAAGTTAGACATATGGGTTACCTTGAGCTATCTGATCAAGGCTTGATGATATACAACTATTTGAGGTTCCTTCTAAAAATGACACTTGGCAAAAGAACAAATAAAAGTCTATAAGAGTCATGTGTGTACCCTCTAGGCCCATGTAATGATTCCAAGTGTCATTCCAATGTTTTTTATATCTAATATATAAAATATCACCTCTAATATGGATACGTGTCTCCACTTGAGCCACCTAATTAACCCCATATTATTGATAGTTATCTAAAAGCCTTTTAAAGGATACACCTAGTAAAGTAAAATTATGAAAACCTTCCAAAAGAGACACATATCAAATTAAATATAAGATTAGCTTTCAGAAGAGACACATAGAAAATAAAAGTTTTGAATGCCTTCTAACAGATCCACCTAGTAAAGAAGAGATATGATAGCCCACAAGAGTGATGCATGACACTCCTACAACCAGTCAAAATTAAAAAGCACTACTTGACAGCTCATTATGAATTGAAAGAAGTGACATGGAAGGATACAAACAAGTCATCATGATAAGATATATTTTGAGAATTTGAAAGGAAATCAAAAGGTGACACATGTCCAAATTTTGAGCTGACTAAGTAGCTTAATCATATTCAAGCCCCACGAGTACCGAGCTAAATCCAAGGTGGTAGCCACATGTCAAAAGGTGGAAATATTTATCTTTAAAGCTAAAGTTGATGGTAAATTAAAGTTGAGTTAAAGATAAATTTTAATTATAGTACAATCAATAGTCCAAATTTGTTTCAAATATATGCAAAGTTACAAGCTCACCATTAATACGACACAAACCAAGATCACCATCAACCTAACATTAATCAGGGCGATATTTTAAAAGGATACTCAAGTAAGCTATTTATATTTGCATTTCAAAATATATACATGTTTTTTTATCTTTGTTATCAATGCTCTCACATTATGATAAAGCTCAAGCTATTTGCAAACTACACTCCAGACCACCATTGTTAAAGCTTAAAATTTACAACAGGATACCAAAAGATGTTGATTACTACCTAGAGTATTGAAAAGATGGCATAATTACATCCCTAAACTCCAAGTAAGATTATGTGTTTCATAAATGATGATTTTATATTGTATTATGGTACTTCATTCATCTTCAAGGATAACAAATTTATTTTTGAGGCCATTACATCCAATGACATGCATTACAGTAACATTTATTTCAATGTAAAAGTATATATGGATATTAAAGAGGATGAAACCATGACTTATATAATACAATTAGATTTATATATCCTATCCATCAATTCAATTAGTCTCTATAAGGCCACAACTAAGCCAAAGGTCATGTTATACACTAACCTAGTTTATAGTATCTTTGGGAGGTCAAGATGTGAGGATAGGTTACTCCAATCAATTTACCAATTGATATTGATCACTTTCATAGTAGGGTCAAGCTTTGATAAGTATTATGACCTTCCCTCCTCATAGATAGGGTATAACTAGGTCATCTCTAAAAAATATTATGAGGTGCACTCTTTGGAGAAGGTCTTAGCATCATGGGTGACTAACCCAATAGGATATATTCTCATGGATGGTCAAGTGAACTTACCCATCCATCAATTTAGGAAGAGTAATGATTGGTTTATCCCTCCTATACATATTATTTTTAAATACACACATTACCTACATAAATATAAGAACTATCCCATTATTATAGATTATCCTAAAGGACCAATATATTCCCTCACTTGGGGAAATTATTAGCAACAATTTAGTATATTCAATTTAGGACACCTATAATTATGGTGCCCAATTTTTCATGACGAGTTAATTGTTGGATGTAATCTATGAAATGACTCAATTGGGTAATAATTCATGGTCTCTTGAGTGACAAGAGGTTGTGCCTCATCTCTTCTCTATAATGTACATTCACAAATATAGGCACAAAATTAGAGTAATTATATAATAATTCTACCTAGTGGTCTACAAATCAATCATTGAATGCAAGATGTAGAGGGTCCCCTCAAAAGTTAGGAAAACTTTAAGAAACATGGGTATCTACTAGTTTACCCAAACTGCATAGTCATTCTAATAGAGGGAGTGATGGTGGCTCCTCTTATATTGCTAAGGTATGTGCCAATGAAGTTGGTAAAAGAAGAAATAGCTTATCAAATACTACATGAATTTGATGGAATCTTCAAAAACAAGAAGGAGATAGTCCCCCATAAAATTCCATACAAACTACGGAGGACTAGAATCACTAAGTGGCATGAAATTATTGTAGTTACAAGGTGCATGGACTCATACCTATTTCCTAAGGATGAATTTAGACCATGGGATCCTAATAATGTCATTGTCAAGCATCTATTCAATATCAATAAGGATTTAACAATGGATTAAAAGCATTAAGAGGAAGTTCATGAATGGATATACAAAGATGATATGAATGATGATGTGGTACTCAAGAATGCTAAAATAAATAACATAGAGTTGGAAATGAAACTAGATAAAGAGAAGAAGAAGAAGAAGGAAGATATTAGGTCTTGGCCACCACCAACCCATGGGATCATGTTTTATGATAATTATGAGGAAGGGAAGGATGAAGAAGAAGAGGACAACATTCCTCTTGTTAGTAACAAGCCATCTATACCTCCACTACTTGCCACTTCAAGTGATCAAGACCTACTTCCAAGCTTTGAGGAAGGAAGATCTAGCAACCAACCTAATCCCTCCCAAAGGGATAAATTAATCTCTACATCTACTATGTGATATTTTCTACAAATCTTAGAGCAATGTGACCCTACTATTATTGACCTTGAGGAACTAAAATAAGGCATTGACCTCTCTATGGAAGAGGTACAAGCATTAGCTAATAAAAACATTGAAAAGGTCTATAAGATGAAGAGGGATCCCAGGACCATGTTGAGAGAAGTAATAACCCCTCCAAAATATTCTCAAGTGGCTACTAGCACACCTTAGGATACCATTAGATTGTAGGCTCCCATTGTAAGTATCTTCCCATTACCTTCTTTCCCCATTGAAAGTATATTTGATTCTACTTTTACTTTTGTGTTTTCTCTTCTCATGATTATTTATCCATTAGCTTCAACATCATTAGCCTTTGAAACCACCATTTATTAACCTTAATTTCATACTATCTCGGACCAAGTTAGTGGTTCCTAAAGATTACCATCCCCCACTTCATTTCACATGCCACTACCAATAAAACATCTCCATCACGCTCCCAATGCACTAGTGCTAGTCATGATGTAGGTTCTACTCCTTCTTAGGTAGCCATAATAAGTGCATCACTTGCCATTGGCTCCCGTACATATGTAAGGCCATTAAGGCCCATTTAAAAATCATTCACCTTTTCAAAGCCACTCAATATCACAATGGCTATAAAGGTGAGTGTGCCTCCAAAATTGCCTTCATTTATCCTTAACATGGGCCCTCGAAGATATCAATTTGGCACACTTTGGAAAATATACCCAATGATATTTCCTCACATTCCTCTATAGCTTTGGCCTTTACCTCAATGCAATCACCTCTATTAAAGCCACCGGTAACAAATCCAATACCTACTTATACCCCAAATTAGGTCAGATACATCATACAAGTAGCAAGACAAGAGAGGATTTAGGTGGTCCTCTTTTCACCATAAATTGGGATGATATTTGATGTTACCATAGGCATAATGAAGATGGTAGTGAGGAGGTAGGTTGAGAAGCCATAGTCTATCTTAGTGGTGTCTTGTGAAAATGAATAGTCCCTCTCTATTTTAATAAGGAAGAGAAAGGCTAGCCTAAGTGAGGTGGAGGAATATGTAGAGGAAATTGTGTCCATAATGCAATCCCATGTAGAATCCATAGTGGTTTTGATGAAAGGCATAAATCAGGAGATGAAGAGACTAAAGGAATAAGCATTGCCTATAATGCCAAATAACATTATTGTTTAGATAATCAATATGGTTATCAATGTCTTAAAATTTTATGAAGTCATGAAGTGGAGACAAGAATATGGTACCTAAAGTTGAATGTGGTCATTAAATTTGACCAAAATCTTTCTCTCTATGATGACAAGTTGGTAAACCTAGCTAGATTTACAAGAAGCAATAAGTTCCCAAACCTCAAGCTGTTACCACTTAAGTATATCATCCCATCATAGAACATCTTCATGGACATAATAAGGATATTTAAGAGGTTGTTGCATCAAGTTAAATATTTGAATACATCCTTTTGAAATATATAATTTAATATTGACCTCTTGTTGAAGGATGCCATGGTCAATAGGGTGACCAAACTTGATGGCACCTTCATGGATGACCAAGAATTCAGGGCCCAGATGAAGGTGTTTATTTCCAAGTTCCAATTAGGTATTACCATGGCCAAGATAGATATTGAGGTAATGAACATTGTGGATTTTTACAACTATAGGTTAGAGAGAGCCAAAGCCATTGAAGAAGCACTAATCACTCATGAAACACCTAACGTATTTCTGCCTATGATCTTAGACTTTGGATAAATTAACTAGGATTACCTATCATGTATAGAATTTTGGGTGAAGGAATAGGTAGATAATAAATAGAGGTAACAACATCAGGCATCTCAACAACCTCATATAGGACCTTAAGGAATATTCGGCCTTGTTTTGTGAATTTGAAGTTAGAATATTCCCATTATAATATGTGGAATTTTGGCCACTTGGATTTATTTAGACACATATTTATGGTCCCACTTGAAATTATATAGGATGTTTTGAGGCCTATATATATGGGTGTTCCCCTCATTGTAATCAAGAATAATTGTTATAGAACTAATACAAAACATCTAAGAATTTGAGAGATTGTATGTATGCTTTATTATGTATTCTATGATTTATGCCTATCATTATTTTAGATAACTAATGGATTATTTTATGCTAACTAATTTGGAATTAAAATTCAATATTTGCATCTTTTAGTTTGATTTTAACACTAGGCTAACAAATTACTAGTATATGTGCTCTATTTCATCGTATTTGTAAATGAATGTGTTTATGTGATTTAATGTGAATGATTAATTTGTGTATAACATATACATTAAGATATATTCATTTACCTTCTTTTGAATCTTCAACTACATTTATTTATCTTTGAGTAATACACTAGAATTGGTGAGCGCTAGTTTTATATGTTGTTGTCATAAAAGTTAGAAGAATTGACACCTTTGATCATCTGAAGAAAACTTTATTTTATACCTTACCCTTCTTACCCTTGGATCTACCCCATGACTCACTATAGTGTAGTTCATTATGTGAATATCCATGGTTTTCTTGTGCTTGGGAAATACTTAGAAAAAGTTAGAATAATTCCACAAAGAGTAGCAAGAATTAAAGTGTTACTGCATAATATCTACTCTCCCTACAATAGGGTTTGCATGTATAATTTCAAATGGTTGTCATATCTTTTCTATTTTTCTATTTATAGTAGTAGTTATATAAAAAAATCAAGCTCCAAGTCTTTCAGGACTTAAAATTGAGTTTATTACTTCCCCCCATTCCCTAGTGATAGAGGGAGCACTTTAAGTGCATCAATAGAAATCATGAATGATACTTAAAACTAATAAATATTTCATCTAATCATAAATTAAATAGTACAATTTTAACCACAACTGATACAACATTAAAACCACTATTGTAGAAGTATAATCCATAAAATTTATAGTTATCATCAATACATAATAATATCATAGATGATAAAAACATGGTATAAATCTCCATAGAGTAGAGTCTACATGACTCAAAAGTCTCCACAACTCAAGTGTCAATATGTAATCTCAATTGTAGTCCCTAGTATAGTAATCTAGCTACTAGGGAGATCATCATTCGAGTGATTTTCCATACTAACCACAAACCATAGATCCCTTGCACTATATCCTAAACAAGGGTATGACCCTCCCTTAATGGATGGGTAGATAATGACGGTGTGGGAATCCAGAGTAACAAACTAAAACCTATGTGTTGAATATACCTAATACATAATGTGTACCATAAATAAATCCATTCTAATATGATGTTGCACAAATATAAGAACTATATCAACATATGAAATGACAATTTTTAATTAAAACATTACTTTTTCCAAAGTTTTCAATAATTAATGATCTCTAGGATTAGTCAAATTCATACACACCATTTCATCAAATTACACCTCATCTTGTATTGATGGTGCTAATTAATCCATTGGAATCTATCCATTTCTTATTTAGGGTCATAAATGTAAGATTTGATAAAAATGTAAATCTATATATTCATTAAAAATATTTTCCTTTAGCTAAAAATCATGCTAAGTACATAAATACATTCATTTAGTTCATCAAATGAAATAAATTGAATCCATAATCATCTAGTTTATTACATAATAATAAACAAAATTTAAATCATCTTAAATATAATATACCATCTAAATAATTATTATATATAAGCTATTAGTTTCCCATAACAGTAACTTATAATTCTATTTCATCTCCAAAACAATCATTATAACACATGCCTATATAAATGTTCATATTCCACATATAAAACAAAATCTAGTCCAAACATATTAATATGCTCTATATTTAAAGTCACAAATACATTATTTTAATTCTTTATATTTTAACATTAAAATATTTAACAAGTATCCATTTACACATCTAATGGTAATAATGTCTTCAAGCACTACACTGTTGTGCATATATATCCATATATACATAAATGGCAAAACTGATTTAGATTTATGACATAGTCCACAACTATATATTTTACCAATTATATATATATATATATATATATATATATATATATATTCAAATACAATTATAGTACCATAAAAATACCATGTTTTATATATTATACTCCTAAAATGACATCCACTATCAAATATCTTAGAGTATTCTATATACTCAATGCATATATATCCATCTAATAAAATAACCCTATAACTCTTTTATAAACTAAACAAACCATATATACTTGTTTAAATGAAACATATAAAATTTCATACACAACATCCATTTTATAAATCCTTTTTAAATTAGATATATTTACTTAATTGATTCAAAATTGACACTTCAAGTAATTGCATAGAAAATTATTCAAACACATAGTCGACTATACCCAACTCAAGTTTGTTATTAAAATCAACTATGTACAACTGACTATATATAGCTCAAGTTTATTATTAAAATCAACTACACATATTTGACTATACCCATTCATGTTAGCTACTAAGCAATTTATAATAAAATTAAAGTCTAGTTTAGGTATATAATCATTATACATAGTCATGCTAAATAAACATGTATATCAAATATTTTACATTCCACTAAAATTATTGTTCTACTAGATGTATATTAAACCTTCATGTATATATCCTTTAGATAGGGCCAAGTTCATAGACACAATTAATACATTTATATACCCATACCCAGGTGTATATATTATTATTGAAATCATATTGTTCTTATTGACCATTTTTACCATAGGCCAAAATGGGTCAACCCCCTATAGTAATAATCTTGTATAGGGGATTTTTATAATGTTATAGGGTATTTTTTAGTTTATTTGATTTCATTTCATATACCATTATAGCTATGGTTATAGTATAACTTAATCCATGTGTCATCTAGTGTTTTAGGGGTCATTTTAGGGTCATATATGCAAGTGGCAAGTTTTCAAGGATCTAAATAGGTCCTCATGGTGATAAATGCAATTCAGGATCATAGAAAGAGTTTTCATAGGCCTCTAAAAGTTGATTTAGAGCTACAAAAGTTTAAGAACAAGATTTGCAAAGCTAGAACATCATCAAGACATCATGAAGAACTAGACTAGATAGATTACTTATGTAATTTATAAATATGATTAGAAAGCCTCACATGACCATCAGACCACACATGATCAATGTATTTAGTACCAAGGCCATTTTCTATAAGTTTTATATCTTGATGAGTCTTCTATATCAAGATATAAGCCTTTATAGTTTGGTTTGTTGAGTCTAAAGGGCCATGTTGTCCTAAAATCACATGAAAATAAGTAGACTAGCTTGTTTGAGCATTTTTTTATCTTAACAAAATAATATGCATAAGCTAAAATATTGCAGTGCTAATGATTTCTTTATGCCTAGATCATATCTTGAAAGTTTTATGTTTGTGCAAGCTTTCTATCTCAAGTTATGGAGTTTCAAAATTGGACTTACAAAGTAGGACATTCATGCAAGCATCAAATTCAAGCCTCAACAAATAGCCATTTAGGTTTAAATGATCAGTGATAGGCATAAAAATTTCATTTAAAACACATAGGTCAGCTCACTTGAACACTTTGTAAGCACACTTAGAAAGATCCCAAAACTAACAAATCAAGTGGCCAAAATCCTTTTAGTATTAAGAACATCTCCTAGAAATTTGGTGCCACCATGACCTTTTCACTTCTAGATCCAAGCCTTTAAAGTTGGTCAAAAAATGGGAGACATTCATGCAGACATCAACTTTAAGCTATGGCAAAAACCATTAGTGTCTTAGATTTTATGGTCATGTAGATGTCAATGATGGTCATGCAGATATCAAATGATGGTCACATAGACATCTAATTTATACCCCAATAAATACCCATTTATTTTCAAATCCAAGAAAATATGATGGTCCATGTTGCATCATACATCTTGATCCGATGGTGAAAGATGAGTCAAAATTTCAAGGAGATCAAGAGGCCACAACATAGCATAAATGTGTAAAAAAGTATACTAACAATAGATCCTAAGTAAAAATATAAGACTATCAAGTGGCACAAGCTTGGATAGAGTTGACAAGTCAAGGGTAGGATTGATGACTTTCACTCAGTCATATTGATCAAGATCAATGGTGCATGGATGGTTCAAAATGTTAATAGGTTGAATCAACTATCAATGACCAATTAAATTAAAGTTCGATAAGCTAAGGGACTTCATGGACATGAGACACATGACCAAGGTCAAACAAGGGCAAGCTTTTCAAAGGGCACATGTTACCATTGAAGATCGATCAAACACCATAAAATAGACATAGTGATACAACTAAGGTGATCAAAAACATAAAGGGACCACCATCAAATCTTAATATGGACCTTTAGCTTGAGGTTTTATGTCTTGTAAGGTTCATTTTGTGACTATGTTCTCCATTGTTAGAAGAAGGACCTATATACATGATGATTTCTTACTTTTCTTGGATGCTCGAAGGCAAAAATGGGTCCATTTGGACCTAATTGGAAACCCAATAGTCTAAGATTGGTTTTACATCTATATTAGACATATGAACATGGGGATGAGTTTGAGTATGGTCCAGTTTCAACAAGATCTATCATTTTAAAGGATGACACAAAGGCATACATGTAAACCCTAATAATTTCATCTCTAATACCAACTACATGAAAAGGACCCTTCTTTCCACTTTTTCATACCACAACAAACTAATTATGAGTAGTTAACAACAAGATAAAATTCTAACAGATGGATCCGATTGTTGTAACTGCATTGATGTCATAACTTAGCTTGAAACAAATTGATCCTACCATTACAACTGTCAAGAAGCATCAATGAAGGAATAATGTAACTGTGTAATAGACTAAAGTGACCTAGATCAATCAAAAATATTAAATGAGCATAATTGCAGAGGTAGTTGTAACTGTGGTTCAAATGAAGTTGAACTCATTTGATTCCCCTTGGGACTTATTTTTTCCCACTTCTCTCTCAAATTCTATAATTAGCTTCCATTTTGTCCTTTGTAAAAAAATTACATTCCATGTATTTTGAATACCTACTAGAATTATGTCATATTTTCCATTTGAGCATTAACACAAATCTAATTTTGATTTCTTGAAAATTTGTCTAAGTGTCCAAGTGATATATGGTGATGCAAAGTGATAATTCACTATCCTTTCTTCCCTTATCCCTTCATGTTTTTTTAAGAGTTCCTATTTTAATAGGTTATATGTAGTGTTTTTAAGTATTCGATCATGTATTTTAAGTGTAAAGTGAGCCTTATGGTCTATAACTAACCTATGGTTCACTTACCTTGGATAGCTCTCATGCATCTCACCTCCATATTGAAATACTCATGTTAGAATCCATATGACTTGGAAGTTAGTTTGTGTGCCTTGTTTCTAAGTTTAGAAAAGTATGATGGCCATATGGAAGACATCTTGGTGTATCACCCCCTTAGATTAGGTTCATTATGTGAAACTTCTAACTCTTTTCCCCATAAGCAACTAATTAAGTAGGTGTAAGCATTTCAAGATACATTCAAAGAGATAGCCCTTAAATTTAAAGGCTCATTTTCCATATAGGTACACCCACATACCTATAAATTTTCCCATGTTGTCCAAATATTAAAGAATCTTAAACAACTTCTTCTAGGGTGCAAGATTTGGTGACAACAATTCTCATAACCTAAACAAGAATAAGTATGTGTGTTAAGACCTCTATATAGAGTCATTAAAAAGACAATGATCATAATTTAAAATGTGTGAAATTATTTGAAAATTAATCAATATATTTATATTCAAACCCAACACATCTATTTCATCCATACAGACATCTTATGGCTAGTCCATTTTAACCATATAATTTTTCTCTTGAAAAACCTAAATTTCAAATACACACACACACACACACACACACACACACACACACACACACACACACACACACACACACACACACACACACACACACCCTATCGGTACAATCCAAGTATATATGTATATATGTGTATATTATATAGTCAAATTTGTATAAATAAAATCTTTATATTTATACCTAATAAAATCCAAATAGATTTACACAGTCAAAATCACATACAGTCCCAAGTTTTTCCATATATCTAAATACCTTAATGAATATTTATCAATCTATTTCAAATCAATTAGTTAGAGCCATATTGTATATATACCCATTAGAATAATCTTCTAAAATTAAAAATTGATATTTCAATTGTAAGAGAACTTTAGGATACAACTTTTAAAATCCTATAACCACCATGGCCAATTCTACAGCTCTACCCAACATCCTCATATTACCCTAAGTTTTATGTAGGGTTATGTGGAGGCTAATCCATCCACATAAACCTATATACATCCCATTTATTCTATGTTTCAAAAAATAAATAATCCAATAACTAAACAAATTCAAAAAACCCATTCAATATTTCACACATAGGAATTGGAATACAAAACCAACCTAGTAAATATGCCAAAGAGCAAAATATCTTATCCTTCATTCACTCCAATTTTCTCCTCCTCTTCTATTTGTTCTCTACCATATGTCATGTGATGTGTTTTATGCCCACAACCTTCTCTCTCTTCTCTTTATTCATCTCCATTAACTTATTCACCACCACCTTCTCCACCATTAATAGCTAATAAAACTAACTCAAAATTATGCATGCTTAGATAACTCAACAAACTCCCTATATGTTATAGTTCACCACTATGTAGACACAACCAAATCCATCATTTTTCAAAATGATGTTTATTTGAAGTTAGTGAGTGGTTAGTAAACCTAATCATATTGAATTTTTTTTAGTTGATTAAAATAATCATTTTATAATCTAAAATATAGTTTCATGCCATTAACTTATGTTATTACCTCATCGACCTCCCAAACTGACGAAACAATCAAATAAACAAAAGTCACAATCTTGATGTTGTACCATGCAATGACTATCAATTTAGTTGATATTAACTTTCCATGCAAAGCTGGCCATTCATTTAACATATCAACTAGATAGTATGGAAATATTAATGTGTATTCAAATACTATAGTTTAACATCAAAATTCCATTCAAAAACATAGTTTACGAATACAATGATTTCCTTAAATCATTTAACAATAATAACCAATGTTTATTATATTATGTATATTAAGCCCCTGATCAATATTTAATCAAATATAATAACTTTTAAAATAATATTATTTATATCTTTCAACATCAGTATATTCACATATATATTATATCATAATAATCTTTAATTATTATTATTTAAATCTTAAAGATCAAATAAAAAAATGGAATTCATCATAATATCATAATGTTATACTATACATCCATAGCCACTAAGGTATTAAGATAAGTACAACATGTAAAAATTCACTCATTTAGGCAAACAATTATGTTAAATAAGATAAACTACGTATGGTCACCAAATTAATGAAATCACTCAAACAAATCAACATGATGATTAATAGAAACTAGACTAGTGAAAACATAAAAGATCACAATAGTCATTCAAATGGAAAATAAATCATATTACAACTATCTATCAAATAATTAATCACACAATAATGAAATACAAATGTGGTGTGTGCAAGGTTTCCCAGATTCATTCTCTATCATCTCCTAATGTCTTCATCTAAAGCACCCTCTTTGATGATGTTCTCCCTCCATCACAATTTGAGGGAAGAATCTGTATTGCATCCACCTCATAAAAATGAAGCTATTTAGATTAAAACATCATTATATGTATAAAATAATGTGGTATAATAATCAAACATGCTCATAATGTACAAAATATAAAAGTACTGCAGAAACTAATCATGTAAACTAAGCAACACATAATTGTCCCGTAATCAACATATGACATAAAACTTAAACAAATATTAGTTAATCAAATAATCAATCATAATAATCCATAGATCAAATAGGTTATTCAACTTAGATAGAAATCAAGATGTGACATCCTTTCCCCTTAAAATTGGTCATCCTGCTGATGACATTTATTCAAACATAAATTATGAATTTAAAACATTATTTAATAGAAAGTAATATAATATGAAGTAGAAATTTATGTAAACAAATGTGGAAATAGTTTGTAAAACTCATCATAGTCTTCCTAAGTGGTACTATCCTTAGAATATTAGTCCCATAAGACCTTGTACTATGACACTTATCTATTACACAAACATAGTTGATGAGTGTTCATTATTCTAATTAGTTTTACCATAACCACTTGGGGGTCCATAACTTTCAAAACATTCCAATCCAACATATGTGAAGGATCAATAACATACTTTTTAAGATAAGACACATGGAAGACATTGTGCACAAGATCTAGAGGTTGTGGAAATGCAATATTATATTCTATAATATTAACCACTTCCAAAACATTGAAGGATCCCACATATCTCAATGAAAGTTCCACTAACTTCCCAAATTTAACCAAGATTTTCTAAGGCTTAACCTATAGAAACACTTTATCGCCAATAGAAAATTGTCTGGCTATTATCTCCATATCAACATAAATTTTATATCTTTCATTGGCCTCAACAACCTCTACCTAATTATTCTGACTTGTTATTTCTTTTTTGAGAGCATATTATTTCCAAAGATTACCCTATCTTCTAACCTATCCCAATTGATTGGTTTTCTACACCTCCTTCCATACAATGCCTTAAATAAAGCCACCTTTAATGTTGATTGGTATGAGTTGTTGTAAACAAACTCAACCAATTGAAGTTACTCCTCCCACTTATATTTTTGATCCATGCAATATATACAAATGAGATCTTCTAAAACTTGGTTAACTCACTTTATTTATCAATTAGTTTATGGGTGATAAGCAGTGTTGAAATTTAATTATATACCTACTGATAAATTGAGAGTCAACCAAAATATAGACGTCATCCTTAGATATCAATTCAAAATGATCTTCTCTGTAAAACCTTACAATTGATATACTTCCTTCACAAATCTCTTCATAAGTGTAAGTGCATCATCTATCATGTTTCCCAGTTTGAAGTGGGCTATCTTGGTTAATTTGTTAACTAAAACCAAAATCATGGCATGTATGTTCCATGATAATGGAAAACCTTAGACAAAGTCCATACTGATCACCTACCACTTCCATTTCAATATGTCATGTGGATATAGCAATATAGATAGATAAACATACTCAAATTTTACATGCTGACATTCTAGACAATGAGACACAAAGTCCACTACATCTCTCTTGATTCCTTTCCAAAAATAGAGTGTTCTAAGCTCATCCATGGGCTGGTTACTCCTAGATATTCTACATATGGGGCATTTTTTAGTTCCTTTAACACCATGCTCCTCAAATTCTCTTTATCAAGTACATACATCTCACCATTGTATCATAAAAGACCATCGTTATCTATCCTGAATCCCTTATAACTAGGATTCTGAGCATTTTTAGACAATGCATTTTTGACCTGATCATAAAATTCATCTCTTGGAAAGAATTTTATGACTTGATCTTTAAAAGTAATCCTGATAGTAGTCATGTGTGCTATGTACCTCCTATGGCTTATAGAATCAACTAATCTATTCTCCTTACCTTTTATATAGTTAATATTAAAATCATAATTAGACAAGAATTCTAACCATCATCTTTGATGAAAATTAAGATTTGTTTGGGTGAATATGTTGAGCTCAAATGGTATTTCCAACATATAATGTCTCTAAACTTGTAAAGCATGCATAATTACTACAAGTTATAAGTTATGAGGGGCATAATTCACCTCATATATATTTGGTTTCCTAGGATCTTAAGATACCACTGAGCCATCCTACATAATAAATCCTCTAAGTCCATCCCTAGATGATTTAGTGATTAGTGAGAACTGACCATTAGGATTGAAAACTCTTAGCATTAGTGATAAATTAAGCCTCCTTTTCAGTTACTGAAAGTCTACCTCACACTTATCTGAATAGATGAATCTCTAATCTTCCATTGAAGAGAGGTAATTAGATTAGCTATTTTAAAGAAATTCAGAATGAATTTCTTGTAATAGCCTGCTAATCCTATGAAACTCCTTACCTCATGCACATTATTTGGTGTTGACCACTCCATTATGGCTCTTATCTTTGCTATGTCTATTGAAATACCATCCATAAAGATAATATGTCCTAAATACTAAACTTTATTTTGAAAAAATACACACTTAGATAATTTTACATACAACCTATGTTTTTGTAAATGTTGCAAAACTAATTCTAGATGTTGCAAGTGCTCTTCCTCATCCTTGGAATAAATGAGGATGTCATCAAGAAAAAATAAAAAAATGATCCAAGTAATATCTAAACACACTATTCATAAAATTCATAATGTTTCAAGAGCATTAGTCAATCTAAATGGTAATATTGTGAACTCATACTACCCATATTGAGTCCTGAATGATATTTTTAGAATATCATCTTCATAGATTCTCAACTGGTAATACCCTTCTCTAATATCAATATTATAAAATTTTGATTAAAGAGATCATCAATACATGGTAATAGATATATGTTCTTGATTTTTTTATTTATTGAACTTCTTGTAATCTATACACAGGTAAAGAGTGTCATCCTTTTTCTTGATGAATACAACTAGAGCACCCCA